>JANAVB010017501.1:0-40000 GCA_029216955.1 Iris pallida
TATTATATATATATATATATATATATATATATATATATATATATATATATATATATATCAATGTTATTTGATATTAGGTGATTACTTAAAGGATATATACCTTCCTTAGTTATACTCGTACATTTTAGAGAATTTTAGACCATACCTATACTTGTATTTACACCTATTATTGATTGTTCTTATTTTGATATAATATAAATGTTATTATTATTGATACTATTATAAATATATAACATTTGGTTATTTTGTGTTTTATGAGGAATATATAAATAGCATGTACATAATTTTTATGTATAAATACTAGAAAAAAATATTATTAAGATAGTTTTGGTTGTATTGAATATTTAATGTTATATAGATATATAAAAAGGAGATACATGTATTGATGTATAGTTATATAGTATATAAATAAAAATAAAAAAATAAAAATAAATAAAATCAAAACCCATACAGCCAGCAATAGACCCCCTTTAACCTGATAATACACAACAGACTTCAAAACATCATATATATAGAAACAAAAAGGAGCAAACCCTAACTCCAAACGATCCTACCACCAGCGTGCACCCCCCAGCCACCTGCACATGCCACCGCAATTGTCGGTCGTTCATGACAGCGCTGGCCATGCGCAACAGCGGCTGCACTGAGAGTCGTAAGCAGCAGCAGTAACGGCAAAGGTAGCAGCAGCGAGGCTTCTTCACGGTATATTTTCTCCCTGATCGTTCAATAAAATTTGTTCCCATAAATTTCTACGTGTATCCTAGTTGACCTTCTTCAACCCCGTTTAAGTAGAGTTAATTCTACTAGATTGGATCGACCAGAAAACCCTCGCAAAAATCCCGAGAAAACAACTAGAAAACAGGACATGTTCCTATTTCAAAACCCTGTTTTGGAAGTCTATTTTCAAACCAAATACTAGGATTTTTTGACAACTAATTCAAAACAGTCATAGCCAACATATAGGGCTATAAAACCCTTTTTATAGAAGTCGATTTCGGTGACTGTGAGCCAAGAAATCAATTTTCCAATAATGATGAAAAACTATTTTCAAACTGTTAGAATTTCAATAATCTTCACCAAACGGCGTGCACCCCGACAAACTGGGTGACATGGTCGCAACCTGTGAGCATCAAAAGATGCATATGGATGTTGTCGACATGTGGATTCGACGAAACTCAATTTCGTTGTGTGTGCGCGACGAAATCGAGACGTATCCGTATAGAAATCCTGTATCGGCCCTTTTACAAACTAGCCCATAACTTCGTGCACATTCATCATCTCGAGAAGAATCTTGCGCCAACAAGACCGTATTATTTTTCTGGTCCTATGAGCCAAGTTTGGTCCCATTCTGAGAAAATCAACCATAACACAATTTTGGCGGGCCCGAGACCCGATCCAATGGAAGAATTTGTATACGGCCCACCGGAATCCATCTTTGGACATACAGTTTGGTTTTTATCATCAAACCAGACCTGTAGACATATAGTTCGATGACTTTAGAGACCGTAGGTACTGACACGCTTTTTGGTGCAAAGCGAGTACAACGGCGGATATCGTTTTGACCCAAAATTATGATTTTGCCCCTGTGTCCAGAATTGGACTTTTGGGTAGGCAGTTGTAGACGTTCCTTTTATACCAAACACGTTGGTAATGTCTGTTTCAATATCCGGAGAAGGTTGTGCGAGTTTGACCTTTGTGGCTCACTGAGTGGTTTGGTATTGTCGGTTTCACCAGCAAAGGACCCCAAGCAAGTACATAAAATGATTGCTTTCAATTCCTGATAGTTTTTCCATTTCATATTATATATATGCTCTTCATCCCTTACTGAAATGCTTATTACATGGGTTAGTATTATGGATCATACATATTATATTTCTTGTTTACTATCTACATGATTGTCGTATTCGTGACTTGTTTGAATCCATGAGTACTAGTCGGACGGGAAAATATCTTAGTTGACGTGTGAACTACCCTTTCCATCTCTGGTGTGTTTCGTGGAGAATAGCAGCCGCATACGACACGTGCGTGGTGCTGGATTTACCTTTTAGCCATTCACATGTCGAACACGATATTTTAACACACATAGATAGATATTGGTTCACTTGTTCATCCTGTGTCACCATGTTTCCTTTTAGTTGCTATTTTTTGTTATAGAGTTGCATGTTCACTTTCATACTAAACATGATACCTGTTACTTTCTAGATTGAATTCTCATATGCTATTTTTATGTATTGAAAATTCTATCATGTCTTGAATAGCTTGTCATATGTGTGCTTGTTCCATTCCTGACTGGATACTAACATTTTTCAGGCTAGCCACGACTACTCTTAGCCATGGGGAGATACCGGTGTACTAGTAGGCCAAAACCTAAAGATTAGTTAGATAGATGTGTTGTAGTCAATTTCAATATTTGTAAGAACATTATACTTTTCTTTAAAAAAAATCTCATAAATGTTGTAATTAATTTATCAATGTGAATGAGCAGTAAAGTTTATTTTTTTAACATTTGTTTATTGTGGGCTAGGCAACGTTCTACCATCGACACTGCGGCATAGGATGGCTTGAACATGTACTTGCATCCTGAATAGCGGGTGCGGGTGGAGACAAGTTTTTGTGGCAGCCCATGTAGGTCAGTTTTCGCAAGAGAATGCAAACTCGTGGTAGTACCTAAGTTAGTCAAACTACTACGAGCATACGACTAGGAAATGCTTATTCACAATTAGGATTGAATTGATTTAGGAGGATGACTAGGAATATGAGTCCCTTATTCAACTTAACTGTAATGCCACAGTCCCAAAGTACGTAGGACTAGGAACGTAGACATGCCAGTCGTATAATAAATATACCTAAGCTGTAAATGCAGTAAAACCACAACTAACTAATCGCATCCACAAAATATAAGGATAAAAGATATCATATAATCAACTATGAATTGTTTTTATACAAGATGTTGGACGGAGACAAATCCACTACCAACTAGTTAAAAGAAAGTAATACATGAAAAAATGAAAAAATAAAAAACTTTGTCGAGAGTAGCAAAGAAAGATCCAAGACACGTCATCTTCGATGGAAATGAAAAGATCACGACCTCGGCTAGAATACCTACGGAAGACAAGAATGCACACCTGGAGAGATCACCAGGTCCTCAGAGCGACGTAACATAACACATAATATCATGCCATAATACTGAATATAAACTGCTCAATAAATAAGTCAATTGGATTATAACATGGTCCAATACACACCATTGAATTAGCGTACCATCCCCCCAACCAAACAAGGACAGAAGATAGCACCCTAATTCACGATGTCGTATCTTTCCATGCTATGAATCCAATATGGTATCCGGACGAGAACAAGGTTCAGTTCCTTCTCAACGGAGTAGTGAGCCACACGTATAACCAAACAAGGACAAAATGTGGCAAACTAGTCTACGACAAGTTACTGTTCTAAGCCACGATCAGATATAAGTACCCAAACCAGAAGTACCTATACCTAACGGATAAGGTAGCCTAACCGTTCTAAGTGAATGTAGTTTAAGAACATCCCTCCAACGCATGGGCTCTTTACCTAAAAGTGGGACCGGCATAGTCCCCACTTGGGGCATCAGGGGCCTCAAGCATAACCATTCATCGAACGTGCAAGCAATGAGATAAATGGATCGTCAACCTGCATCTCCGACGGAGCGTACGTCATAAGGGAAATGTGCATAGTAGCCCATACGCTAATGATATGTCCTTCCCACCTAATGCCTATATGTTGCCTTAACAACACATAACCTCTATAACCGCTAAGTCAAACTATCATGCAATACTGTTAGAAGTTAACCATATCGCACGGCTTATACGTACTGGGGGCAAGCCAGTCACGTATGTCCGAGTTCTATATGCGACTTGCAACTTCGTGGCACAAACGTGTCAAGGCCAATGAATGCAACACAAACAAAGAGTGGTCCCTTAAATCAAAGGTTAATATGCATAAAAATAATAAGTATGGAAATAGAACTACACAGTATAATTTATCTAATTATAACAATGTAGCATATTTTATTTTGCAGAAAAAGAAATAATAAATAAATGCATGAATATGAGCTAAAGTAAAATAGACAACAAATGGCAAGGTATCTTGCCTGGTGTGGTGTGATGATCCGACATGTCATGTCTTGTCCAATAGCCAGGGTCGATGTGTAAGAGTCCGGAATCACAAGAAATAGGAGTATGGAATTAGTCACGATTAATGGGGATATCAAAGAGAAAATTTTATGGAGAGTACATACTTATACTATTTGTAGAAAGTTTTTCTAATAATTGAGAACTAGATTTACTAGTAATATAATTTTTAGAAAACTAAATTTTATTACCATAATATTTTAGGTAAATAACTAAATATATAAGAAATCGGTTTATTCGGTCGAGATTAGATTGAAAATACTTTTATAATATTTTTAAGTAAGTATGTTGTATCCTAAAATACCAATAATGTAATAATATCTTAGGTTTCAAACCCCATATTTTGAAAATATATAAGAATGTCCCAAACAAAATACTATATTTGTTCAAATATAATTTCTAGAAAGTATTTACTACTTATTTTATGTTCTTTCGAAATAGATAATACTATTTTTTTATGGCCAAAATAATACTACTAATAGTATCCAAGAAAAATAAAAGAATAGGTATACCTATTGTATCCTATAGGAACTGTAAGGATTATAACATTACTTAGTAAGTTGTGTATCTATATAAAATCTCAGTTTAATAACTAAGAATGTTTTATTGAAACTCCAAAAACAAAATAAAATAAAAAATACTAAAAGTATCATCGCCCCCAAAAATCAGGGCGACTGTTCACTTCCAGGAAAATAAAAGTATAAAGGGGGAGAGAGAGAGTGATATAAGGGGGACGGGAGTAAAGGAAAAGGTAGCTAACATGTACGAGCGGTGGAGGTGCCTCGACCACGGCGGACACGGCAACGGTGTACGACCGACGTGGTGTGGTACAGAATCTGGCAATTCTAGAATGGAAGTAGGAGCATGTGTGCATGGATTTTATTGTTGGTCTGCCGAAGACACCGCGAGGAAATGATGCCATCTGGGTCATCGTCCATCGACTAATTAAGTCAACGCAGTTCATTGCCATTAAAGTTAGTTGGAGCGTTGCTCGCCTGGTGCAGATTTATCTTGATGAGATAGTACGGCTGTACGAAGTTCCAGTACCCATCATCTTTGATCGGGATTCACGGTTTATGTTGCGATTCTGGAGTAGCCTTCAGTCAGCTCTGGGTACCAAGTTGAATTTTAGCTCAGCCTATCATCCCCAGACCGATGGCCAAACGGGACACGTCAATCAGATTTTCGAAGTTATGTTACGGCTCTGCACAATTGACTTCAAGTCGAGTTGGGACGTTCATGTACCTCTGGCCGAATTTGCATACAACAATAGCTATCAATCCAGCATCTAAATGGCGTCGTATGAAGACCTGTACGGACGAAAGTGACGATCACCTATTTACTGGGATGAAGTCGGAGAGCGACAGATTATCAGCCCGGAACTAGTAGAACAGACCGTACAAAAAATTTGGCTCATTCGGGAAAGATTAAAGACGACATAGAGTCATCAAAAAAGTTACACGGATGTTCATCGTCGACCCCTCGAGTTTCAAGAAGGCGATCACGTATTTCTTAAAGTGTTACCCATGCGAGAAGTTAGTCGATTCGGCACGAAGGGAAAGTTGAGTCCGAGATTCGTTGGGCCGTTCGAAATACTCGAGCGGGTCATCCCATTGTTCTAGAAAATTGCTCTACCGCCGACGCTAGAAGGTGTACACAATGTCTTCCACGTCTCTCAGTTATGGAAGTACGTGCATAACCCTAGCCACGTAGTAGATTTTGGCCAGCTGGAGCTAAAGTCCGACTTATCCTACGTTGAAGATCCAGTTCAGATCTTAGAATACAAGGATAAGCTGGTGTGAAATCGAGCGTTCCCTCTTGTCCGCGTCCTCTGGAGTAACCATTCAGTCGAAGAGTTGACGTGGGAGCTTGAATCGAAAATGAAGGAGAAATTTTCTTCATTATTCTCGTAGAGTTAGGTTCTATCCTTAAGTTTCGAGGATGAAACTTTTTATTAGTTGGTTACGGTGTAGTGTCCCGTCCCTACATCGTGTCCCTCCTTGGGGTGTGCGAGAAAGGAACACTGTCGCTATCGATTCGGTCGGGACCGATAGGTCGGAATCGTCCGAATCAGTCGAACGGGAACGGTTGAATTAAGATCCATTCCCCATTATGGAATGGCTTCTTCAGAACCAAGTCCCATATTCAGTAGGTTGCGCCTCAAGGATTGGCTCTGCGGCTGAGTCAGGAGAGACCTTCTGTTGCTCTGGTTTTTATTTGTGCTTGATTTCGCTTTGGCATTAGCTTTGGTTTTCGTAAATGCATTTTTCGTGAATGTTTCTGATGGGTTTTCGTGACTTGAATTTTTGAGCTTCGCATTCATATTGAAATTCCTTGAATTATACAGTGTTTTAATCAGTTGCTTATGTGATTGCAGGTGATCGCGTAGGCAACAACAGTGCAGCCAACCAGTCCATCGCCTGAAGTAAGTCTAAGGCGAGTAGCTGACCACCTTCGCCTCGAACCTCTATTTTAAAATCAATATGAAGTTAAATGAATGCTTGTCATCATAGTGTAGAATCAAAAAAATCATGGCACAATTCTTCATGAAATACTTACTATCAAACTGCCGATATTGAAAATGGAAAACACGATTTCTTATACAATTCTACTTAGCCTATACAAAACAATGAATGAATCGATTAACATTTATTACAGCGATATGGCTAAGTGAGTAAATCGACTAAGTTCAAAAGAAAGGCTAAGTTTTACAACTAAAAGAGAAAGGATAAAGTTCTAGAAAAGAGATAGCATTTTTTAAGACCGCAAAACGGTCATTGGACAACTTGTCGATAAGGTGAAGTTTTCTCGAACGGTTGCCTAGGCCAAGGGATTGATTCGGCCCGGAAGGAACGAGTATAGCAAGCGCCAGCCGTACATCGGTGTGGGTTATTCGAGAACTTTCGTACATGGCCCGCTACCCGCTGTAAAAAGGTCGCCGTCTAACCCAGCTATAGTTCATGATAGCTTGACATTGCCAGTGACCTTCACACCCTTTAACTGCTTAACTAATGCACGTGGCACGAGATGAATATGATAGCTGCATAATGTATACAATTTCATATGTTTGCCTCAAAACATGTTAACATGCAAATCAATCAGGATGGTTATAAAGATCACAAAAATAGCTAGATAACATGTTTATAAAACTGCTTGAATCAAATGCAGAGCTTGGATTTTAATTAGCCATTCGCCAGTACATGTGATCGTATCGATCCTCGCTCTTTGCAGGTCCCGTAAATCAAGAAGGACGTGCCAACTAGCTCGACGATGCTCATGATTTTGAAGCTTCGGCCGCGCGTCGAAGAGTTTCCCCGCATCTCCACTTTTGAAGACCCTCAACTGTCCAAGAAGGATGGCTCAGTGTCCCTCCATTCCAGGTCACTAGAATACTCTGTTGTATATTGAGGGACGTGTGTAATGTATGGAACGACTATCTCATCAGCACTCTTTTGTAATTGAGTCATATTATAGCCCGCGCAGCATGATTCCTGTACTAGAGACTGTAAATGATGTTCATTATCAATAAAGATCAAAGTTCTCTTTACTTTATGTGTGATTTAATTTGTCTGCTTGCTCTCTTAGATCTCGTGTTTTGGATTACCTTATGACTATGCCTTGTGCGATCGCAAATTAGGCTTGTACGGCATCACGCCCAGGGGACGACTATCGATTCGACGAAATCGGGGTGTGACATAATGGTACCAGAGCACTGCTTTACGTCCTTGGCCTCTAGTGTCGAGTTCTAGTCTCAAACCGTTGACCTCGTGTCGATGAGATGAGTTGTTCCATACGCTGAACCCAGGATATTTTCTGAAACTAACGGGAGTTGCATTTGTTTCGCCTGCAGTTACGAAACCTCAGACGGGCGACGAGAAGAGCGTTTCCAGCGGCTCGAGTAGTTCCAGACTCGAGCATTCTGTCAACCCAACAGGGATGATGCCTACCGTAGTCGGATCTTTTGGCAACCCGATACAACGGATGCTGCAGAAGCTCAAAATACAGTAACACCAAAATAAGCTCCATCGTCAGTAGGTAGAGGCTCGTCAAACCCAGTTCGAGAATCGGTTCGAGGCTCAATTCAAGATGAAGCAGCAGCAGCTGAATACACTCCAACAAATCGTACAATCGGTCGTGGCCAACAACAATTCAATGATGATGCCTGCCGTGATCGAGCCTGCAATTCAATCCAACAAAGCTGAACCGGAGGCACTCGTGCTCTCACATGTGGCACCGAGAAGTTCTAACTTTGACGTTTCAAAATTCACAAAAAGATGCCGTACTTCCTTCAACGGCAGAGAAGATCCCTCCGTGGCTATCGACTGGTTGGAGGAGCTGGAAGACAAGTTCGAACATTTAGTTGTTAAAGACGCAAAAAAGTCACGTGTGCTCAACTTCTACTTCGAATGAACGCGCACGATTGGTGGGTCGTGCAAAAGCGGTCAATTCGACGTAAAGACGAGACGACGACGATCTCGTGATCCACATTCAGAACAACGTTCGAGACCGAATATCTTTCCGTAGCCGTGCGACGAGAAAAAGAAATCAAATTTATACATTTGAGAAAATATGACAGTACGATAGTATGCGGCCAAATTCAACAAACTGGCCAACTTTGCTGGAGCATATCTATCTACAACTGCAAGTTGAGCTCGACGATTCGAAGTGGGCCTACATTCCTCTATTCGTGCCCATGTTTTGGTTCCTGAATACAAAACCATGGGCTGGGAACTAAACCATGCCCTTCGTCTAGAGTTCGAGTATCATCCTGCTACTACTGGCGCTGTTCATTTTAATAACAAATGCCATAGAAATACGGGAGGCGACAGAGCGCACAAGCGTCAAAATTGCTACAACGGAGGCAACAACCAGACAAAGGATTGAATAGTCTGTAATTTCTGCCACAAGGAGGGGTACGTAGCAAACGAGTACCGATTGAAGAGTGGAGCATGCTTCGGGTGCGGCCGAACGGACCACATTGCACATAATTGCTCGGAGAAGCCGAACCAGCACCCCCAACAACATCAACAGAACTGAGGCCAAGCACCGCGGGCTCCACAGACCGTTCTAAGGAATGTCCAGGACCGTCACCCCAATGCCCAGGCCGTATCTATGCCATGACTCGAGATGAAGCATTCGCATCTGACACAGTTGTGACAGGTATACTGTATTACAATAATAAGCATGCTCGTGTATTATTTGATTCAGGTGCCACACATAGTTTTACATTGGCGAACTTCATCGTCGAGCACAAATTTCATCTAACACCGCTGGGTCTCGATCTTACTATTAATGTACTGTCGGGCATGCCACTACTTGTAAATTTAGTCTGTAGAGACGGAATCATCTGTATAGATGGTCAAAAGATCAGTCTTGATGTGATAGTTCTAGATATTAAGGACTACGATATCACTCTGGGGATGGATTGGCTCAGTCCGTGTAATACAACCATAGACTGTGTTGAAAAGAGGGTTATATTCTGTATACCTGCAGTGCCTGAATTTTGATACTCGTGTGGTGAGGTGTCGCCGACCTACATGGTGATCTTCGCAATATCTGTTCGACGGAAGCTGTATTTCTGGTGCGAAGGCTATCTAGCGTCCGTTCTAGACATGTGATAGGATGGTGAAAATGCGGGTCAGAGCAATGTTGTGGCATAATTCTCAGATGTGTTCCCGGACGAACTGCCCGATATGCCACCCGATCGAGAGATTGAGTTCACTATTGATATATTCCCTGATACCTGACCGATCTCTAAAGTCCTGTACAGAATGGCCCATGCAGAGCTTAAAGAACTCAAAGTACAGTCGTAAGAGTTGCTCGACAAGGGATTCATACGACCCAGCGTCTCGCCATAGGGAGCGCCCGTGATTTTTGGCAAGAAAAAAGATGGCTCACTGCGTCTTTGTATCGATTACCGTGAGCTGAATAAAGCTACCGTCCGAAAACAATATCTCCTGTCCAGTATAGACGATCTGCTTGATCAGCTGTAAGGTGCTACGGTGTTCTCTAAAATTGATCTGCGCTCGGGTTACCATCAACTCAAGATCAAGCCGGACGATGTGCCAAAGTCCGTATTTTGTACTCGATACGGCCATTACGAATTCTTGGTAATGTTGTTTGGCCTAACAAAAGCTCCAACTGCTTTCATGGATTTAATGAATCGGGTGTTCCGACCATTCCTCGACAAGTTCGTTGTAGTCTTTGTCGAAGATATACTCGTCTACTCGAAGAATAGGCAGCTACACACTGAACATCTACGGACCGTGCTTCAGATCCTTCGAGAAAATCAGTTATATGCAAAGCGAAGCAATTATGAATTTTGGCTGAGCAGCATCGCATTTCTTGGACACATTATTTTAGCTGAAGGCATTGCAGTCGATCGAAAGAAAGTTGAAGCCGTTGTCGATTGGAAAAGGCCAGCATCCGTTGGCGAGATTCGAAGTTTCTTTGGCTTAGCAGGATACTACCGACGCTTCGTGAAAGACTTTACGAAGATAGCATCGCCTCTGACTCGCCTCACCTAGAAAGGATTTGCATTTGAATGGTCAAACGACTGTGAAACTTCCTTCCGGGAGTTAAAGCAATGGCTCGTCTTGGCCCCAATACTCGTACTTCCAGAAGGGACTGAGGGTTTCCAGATATTCAGCGACACATTCGATCAGGGCTTGGGGTGTGTGCTGATGCAGCGGAACAAGGTGATATATTTTGCTTCTCGACAACAAAAGCTGTACGAAAAGAACTACCCTACTCATGACCTGGAGTTAGCGGCAATTGTGTTCGCGTTGAAATGATGGCGCCACTATCTTTATGGCGTGGCATGCACGATCTATACCGATCACAAGAGCCTTAAGTATCTATTCACGCAGAAGGAACTAAACTTGCGAGAAAGGCTTTGGCTTTAACTGATCAAAGATTACGACTTGACTATTGACTATACGTCGGGAAAAAGAAATGTTGTGGCGAACGCTCTGAGTCGGAAGTATATTGCCTCGCTATCCATCGACCGCAGACTGCTATGCGACCTAGAAGAGATAGGCATCGAACTCCGAGTCCGATTTAGGAATGTGTAGTAGGCAAAGTTGAAGTTAGAGCCGAGCTTGCAAAAAAAGATCAAGACCGCTCAAAAGGACGATCTGTACCGATAGAAAATACGAGAGCTAATCTCGACGGGTAGGATGACCGACTTTGCGGAAGACGAAACCGACATGCTTCGATTGAAGGGTAGGTTATGCGTTCCGGATAACACAGAACTTAGAAAGGAGATATTGTCGGAGGCACACTATGCGAAGTACACCTTGCATCCCGGTAGCACAAAGATGTACATGGACCTCCGTACAAATTTTTGGTGGCATGAAATGGAAAGAGATGTGGCACTCTTCGTGTCGTAATGCATGACCTGTCAGCAGGTGAAAGCTGAGCACCAGAGACCGGGCAGAAAGATGCAGAATCTGGCAATTCCAGAATGGAAGTGGGAGCACATGTGTATGGATTTTATTGTTGGTCTGCCGAAGACGTCGTAGGAAAATGATGCCATCTAGGTCATCGTCGATCGACTAACTAAGTCAGCGCATTTCATTGCCATTAAAGTTTCTGGAGCGTTGATCGACTGGCACAGATTTATCTTGATGTGATAGTACGGCTGTACGGAGTTCCAGTATCCATCGTCTCTGATCAGGATTCCTGGTTTATGTCACGATTCTAGAGTACCCTTTAGTCGGCTCTGGGTACCAAGTTGATCTTTAGCTCAGCCTATCATCCCTAGACCGATGGCCAAACGGAGTGCGTCAATCAGGTTCTCGAAGATATGTTACGGCTCTGCGCAATTGACTTCAAGTCGAGTTGGAACATTCATCTACATCTGGCCAACTTTGTATACAATAATAGCTATTAATCCAGTATTCGAATGGTGCCATGTGAAGCCCTGTACGGACGAAAGTGCCGCTCACCCATTCGTTGGGACGAAGTCGGAAAGAGGCAAATTCTTGGCCCGGAACTGGTAGAACATACCGTGCAAAAAATTCCGCTCATTCGGGAAAGATTAAAGACCGCATAGAGTCGTCAGAAAAGTTACACGGATGTTCATCGTCGATCCCTCAAGTTTCAAGAAGGCGGTCACGTATTTTTTAAAGTGTCGCGCATGCGAGAAGTTACTCGGTTCGGCAAGAAGGGAAAGTTGAGTCCGAGATTTGTTGGACCGTTCGAAATACTCGAGCGGGTCACCCCAGTGGCCTATAAAATTATCCTACCGCTGGCGGTAGAAGGTGTACACAATGTCTTCCACGTCTCTCAATTGCGGAAGCATGTGCACGACCCTAGCTACGTGGTAGATTTTGGCCAGCTGGAGCTGAAGTCCGACTTATCCTACATTGAAGCGCCAATTCAAATCTTATAACGCAAGGATAAGCTGCTACGATATTGAGCGATCCCTCTCGTTCGCATCCTCTGGAGTAACCATTCGGTAGAAGAGTCGACGTAGAAGCTTGAATCGAAAATGAAAAAGAATTTTCCTTTATTGTCCTCGTAAAGGTAGGTTCTATCCTTAAGTTTCGAGAACGAAACTTTTTATTAGTTGGTTATAGTATAGTGCCACGTCCCTATATCGTGCCCCGTTTCCGTCCACGGGATGCGTGAGAAAGGAATACTGTTACTGTCGATTCGGTCGAGATCGATAGGTCGGAATCGGCGGGATCGGTCGAACGGGAACTGTTGAATTATGATCTATTCCCAGTTATGGAATGGCTTTGTCGGAACCAAGTCCCATATTCAGCGGGTTGTACCTCAACAATTGGCTCTACGGCTGAGTCGGGAGAGACCTCTTGTTGCTCTAGTTTTTATGCCGCACTTGAGTTGGCTTTGGCTCTGGTTTTCATGAATACATTTTTCGTGAATGTTTCCGATGGGTTTTCGTGACTTGCATTTTCGAGCTTTGCACTCATATCAAAATTCCTTCAATTACATAGTGCTCTAATCAGTTGCTTATGCGATTGCAGGTGATTGCATAGGCGAAACCCTCTTTTCCAAAATCAATATGAAGTTAAATGAATGCTTGTCATCATAGTGTAGAATCAAAGAAATCATAGCACGATTCTTCACAAAATACTTGCTATCAAACTGCTGATATTGAAAATAGAAAAAGTGCTTTCTTATGAAATTCTACTTAGCCTATGCAATACAATGAATGAATCGGTTAACGTTTATCGCAACGATATGGCTAAGTGAGTAAATCGACTAAGTTCAAAAGAATGGCTAAGTTTTGCAACTAAATGAGAAAGGATAAGGTTCTAGAAAAGAGAGAGCATTTTTCAAGACTCTGAAAATGGTCATTGCACAAATTGTCGACAAGGTGTAGTTTCCTCGAACGGTTTCCTAGGCCAAGGGACCGATTCGGCCCGGAAGGAACCAGTATAGCAAGCGCCAGCCTTATATCGGTGTGGGTTATTCGAGAACTTTTGCACAGAGCTCGCTACCTGTCGCGAAAGGGTCGTCGTCTAACCCAGGTATAGTCTGTGATGGCTTGACATTGCCAGTGACCTTCACACCCTTTTACTGCTTAACTAATGCACGTGACACGGGATGAATATGATAGCTGATTAATGTATACAATTTCATACGCTTACCTCAAAATATGTTAATATGCAAATCGATCAGGATGGTTAGAAAGATCACAGAAATAACAAGCTAACATGTTTATAAAACTGCTTGAATCAAATGCAGAGCTTGGATTTTAATTATCCTTTCGCCAGTACATGTGATCGTACTGATCCTCGCTCTTTACATGTCCCGTGAATCAAGAAGGATGCGCCAACTAGCTCGATGACGTTCGTGATTTTAAAGCTTCGGTCGCGCGTCGAAGACTTTCCCCGCAACTCCCCATTTGAAGATCTTTAACTGTCCAAGAAAGGTGGCTCAGCGTCCATCCATTTCAGGTCACTGGTATACTCTGTTGTATATTGAGGGATATGTGCAATGTATGGAATGGCTATCTCATAGGCACTCTTTTGTAATTGAGTCATGTTGTAGCCCGCGTGACATGAGTCCTGTACTGGAGTCTGTAAATGATGTTCATTATCAATAAAGATCAAAGTTCTCTTTACTTAATGTGTGATTCAATTTGTCTGCTTGCTCTTCTAGATCTCGTGTTTTGGATTACCTTATGACTATGCCTTGTGCGATCGCAAATTAGGTTCGTACGGTATCACGCCCATGGGACGACTATCTATTCGACAGAATCAGGACGTGACAGGTCTTTTCTGTGGAGGTCGGTGGGTTGGTTCGTCGAAGTCGGATACGGATGGTCATGACTTGGGGCCTCCGGTGAAGGCATGGTGGTGGTGTGATCGGGCCTGGGGCAGATGGCCGGAGGTGTTGGTGGCGGTGGTGATGAGATGGCGGTAGTGGTGATGGAAGATCACTGCCTGGGTACGAGATGGTGGATGTTTGATTATAGAGAGGTTGTGGCTAGGTGCGACCGCGACGATAGGGCATGGTCATCGGAAAGTGGTGGTGGTAGCGGTCTGCTGCAGTAGTTGGGGGTTGGCGGGGGTTGTCGTGTCCTACGAGACACGGCGGGTGTGTTCGGGGTTGTCGGACACAGGGTAACAATATATATGTAGTAGAAAATATAGTAGAAGAGGAAAGACGACACGGACACAATGCACAACACTTTGTGGAAAAGTTGGATTGTGGAAATTTCCATGAGAAATGAGAAATGGGGGCTCTCCTTATATAGGAGGTGAGAGCCCTAGTTAGATATAGACTAGTAAATTCAAATCCCCTTAGATAATTTCCACCTTTTAGTTTAAATCAATCAATTTAATCAAAATCAAATCCAAATCTAGTTTAAATCCAAATAAACCAAATACCGCTTAAATATAGATAATGTACAAATTTATTCTAAATCAAAATTTAAAACAAATCAATCGAATCCAAATTCGATATAGGTATAGATAAACTTTACTTAAATCAATAAAATACAATCATTATTTAAATTTCCATAAATAAATTCAAAATATCTTTTTATAATTTTAAAATAATAACTAATTTTGAAAATCAAATTAATATTTAAATCTTGCAAATTACTTTTTTCTAAATAAATAACTATAGTTAATTATAAAAAAATTTGGAAATATATATGAAGTAAATTTCAAATCCTTCACATGCGACTAGTACACAATATCTATGTATATATATTTTCGAAATCGGTATAAATAAATAAATTTCCCACCAGTGCGACGGAATTTCTATACCTTCAAAAATAAAATATTTAACTATACTATATTGAAATAAACTATATGTTTTCAATATTTGTAATAATAAATCTTTTTGTATAAGAAATAACAAATACTTTGTATCTACGTATTTATGTTCGGCGTGCAAATACCAAATCAAAGCAAATAATTATTTAGAGAAAAAATGTAGTAAAATTTAGGGGGTTTACATCCTACCCAACTTACAAGAATTTCGTCCTCGAAATTAATAAGTAACTAGGGTATGTAGGGTTGAGAAGGTACAAGAGTTTATCGATAAGGAGACATGATCAAATTATTAGTCGAGGCGAAGAAATGACGTTTAACACAAACATGCAATTAGAAAGTCCTGATACGAAAATAATTCACGGATATCAAATTAAACGAGGGTCTCTAGTTAAGGCAATAAAATCATGATACCATGAATTAGAGAATAGTAAGGAATCGAGTAGATCAAAGAGAATAATTTAGGGACTTGGAAGTTATGGTTCCTTGAGAGAATATAGTCGTCTAGGGTTTAGGGTATGGTTAAGGAAATGATTTGAAACATTCTCGAGTTTCAAGAATGATTAGGAGGTCGCGATAATAAATCTAGGGTCGAGGAAAAAGGACGAGTAACTCAAGATGGGGATATAGTTACATTGGTTGGTCAGTGTCTGACTATCTTGGCATTAGATGGGGGACAACTAAGGGGATATCAAGTACGAGCTTTTATCTTTCTAAAATAGGCGAAAGACCAAAATAATAATAATTTCAAAGAAGATATTATCGAATACGAATAAGTGGTTCAAAGACGATTGAACAATTTCAAAAAGAATTGCCAAGGCAGTCGCAGATGGGATTCTAGAGGCCAAGTTTAACTATGTCTCCATCCACGTAGAACAATATATGAAATGTGAATCAAAGTGCACTAGGTTGATTAGACCATCATGCACCAGTTCTGATTAGACAATATGTTAGTGGGTGTGCACCCAATAGCACATGTCTTGAACAAGCTTGATAAAAGGGTAAGCTTGCAAAACTATACCATAGTAGCAACATTAGTCAAGATGGTAAAAACATAGGCATGAGAGCTTATGATTGAAAGAAAGTAGAATTAGTTCAAAACTCCTTAAGAATCTAAGTCTCGTCCGAAGTTTGGGCCTATAAAGTCGTCCTATTGTCTTATTGTCTAAGTCCTTGGTTAAGTCAAACAGAAATTTAGGTCGTGAGATATCTACCCAACTTACAAGAGTTAAACTAGTAGTGTGATGGGATAATGGGTTATGTCTACCTAGAATGGCTTACCTTATTATCATTTATCAAGCACGAAGGAAGGACACGAATCACGATAGAAGGGATCAAGCAAGATGTAAATCAAGGAGTCAAGCGAGAGTTCGAAAATAGAATCGAGGAAGGTGATCAAGTATGTGGATGAGATCCTAGACTCTAATCCTATACACTGGCTTGCTTGGTATGGTAAAGTAACGAAATAATTTATCTTGACCTGCATGGGCCACCACAAAAACATGTAACGCCCAGTCCCAAAATACGTAGGACTAGGAACGTAGACATGCTAGCCGTATAATAAATATACGTAAGCTATAAATGTTTGCAAAAACAAAAGTATGAACTTTATTTCAACAAACTTTGTAAAGATTACAAGAATTCTGGGAAAGTATAACTGTAGGAATCCAATCTAGAAGACGATTGCTTTATCCCTTGGACGATGTGAACTTTGAAGACGGTAGCCTCTGAAGTTGAAGGCAAAAGCCTCGGAAGAATGCAGCAGCACTTGGGCAAGAACTCCTGAACTCTCTGATATTTCTGAACTTTATGTCTGATCCCCTTGAATGAAGACTTGAAACTCTATTTATAGAGTTATGGAAATAACTAACTTTTAGTTATTCTGAATGGCGCAAGTTGGATTGCGTAGGCACTGGATTGCGCAGCATCAGACTGCACAGGCAGTTGTCTGGTTGTGGGCCAACTGTCTTGGACACATGGCATCATTTGATTGAAATGCATATGATCGTGTGCAGACAGTTGCCACGTAACGAGCAATTGATGGCATGAATGCCACGTGTACTTTTGTCAGTTGTAATGATGAAGTGTGCCACATGAATTGCGTTGATTTTGGATCGTGCTCGGATGGACTGCGCTGAGCTGGATTGTGCTGCAAACAGATTGTGCTGCATGTACAGCTGTCCTCGAGCACTGTGCGGTGCAACAAACAAACAGTCTCCTCATTTTTTGTGCTGTCAGTTGTCAGAAGATTTGATTGTGTCAGGTAATGATGACATGGCCACGTCAGCCTGCGAACTTGAAAGTGTGCGGAGTCCAGTCTGTGCCATCTGGATGATGCGCAATCTGATGTCTGCGCAGTTCATTTGAAAGCTATTTTTTTTTATTTTCATGATTTTGTTGATGGGTACAACTTGATTTTTAGGACCTACAAGACCCCCTTCAAAGTTTTCAAAAGTTGAATTTATTCAAAATTTTGAAATACTTTAAATTTTGAATTTTAAATCAAGTTGCGCATATGTTGAGCTGTCTGCATAATCTGATGAATCAGCCCCTGCTTTTTCGGCGCAATCTGTGGCGGCCGTTGGTTCTTTGAAAAACTATAAATAGTTCTCTCGATCCTTCAAATTATTCTTTACTTGCTTTCATTGTGTTTGAGAGAAAGAAACCCCGAGCCTACTCCGACTTCAGCCTTTCTTCCCCGTCGATCTCATGGCTCCCAAGCGTTCCTCCGCCGTCGCTAAGGGCAAGGCCCCCGCCGAGTCTTCGACTCGCGTTGTGCCTCGTCCTTCCCGTCATGAAACTGCGCACCCTGCTTTGCGAGGTAGACGAACCGATCGAAAACTCTTTTCAGAGCTTTTTCGACTTTGTTGGATCTTAAAATCCATCTCTTTTTAGAGATATGACCATACTGTGCCACCCTTTTTAGGGTTTTGGTTGCACGAACACATTATTCTTCATTTTTATGAAGAATATCTTTTCGCGCAATCGGTTGAATTGCGCTGGCAAAAGTCAGCACAATCGGCTGATTTGTGCAATCTTGTCAGCACAAAATGATGCTTGCACAAGCTTTGTCAACGCAATCTGATGATTGCGCAATCTAATGGTTGTGCAATCTAATGTTTGTGTAATCTGATGTTTGTGCAATCTGAGTTTGCGCAATCTGATGATTGCGCAATCTGATGACAAAATTTTTGACTTTGACTTGTACTGAATTTGTGATTTTTCTGTTTGATGCAGTTGATACCAGAGAAGATCCTGAATATGAAACATTTGCAGGAACTTTAGATGAGCCAGATTTCAAAGAAGACTTATCTCATGTACTGTTCCCACAATATGCCCTTCCATCTTCTCGCTAGGCTATTTTGATAGCACAGGATAACGAGACTTTGCTGAGTCTGATAAATGGACAGCCTTTGCAATCTGTTGACGTTGTCACTCATAGGAAGCCTATGTTCCTCTTCAGCGATGCCATTGATAAAAGTTCTCAACCAAGACCCCGAGTTGAGTCGAGAACTTTCCAATGGAAGGAGAAATTGATCAAGTTACCAGACCTAGCTTGATGCCTTCCTTTAGCAAGATATGCTCATGCAAGCCATCCTAGGAGGATGGAATGGGACATCACTCGCTTATAACAGGCACGGACCGGAAAAATCTGTGTTAAGAAAGGTCCGAACAATCGGGACATGTTCTATAGTTCTTCAGAACGACACAGCACTTTATTGAGAGAGTTGAAGCCAGGTTGTATTCCCCCTGAGAACTCGTCTTTGCTGCTGCCGGTAAGGACACCGATTTTTGCCAACGAGTATGCCAAAGCGGAGGGTAGATATCCGGATCAAGACATCCGGTTGACAGGTCCGATAAACCCAGACATCAAAAGATGGAGCTGCGTAGCCAACTGGATACTGGTCCAGTTTGAAGATAAACTCAGAGAAATTGATCTATATTATGCGGTACACGCTACTGTATAGCTTCTTTCCAAATCCTTATCTGTTTTTGGCTCTAGCAGAAAGGTACAACTACAGGACAGGGATGTTCATGACGCCCTGCGGAGAGATGGGCTTGGCTCTCCATGAGATGAAGTATATCTCATATTTACCAATGGGTGATTTACCTTACGAGGAGTACGTCCCGACCAACGACGAATTAGATAGACTTCATCAAGAGAATTCAAAGATAGTAGAAGTCTTTGAGGAGCTTCTGTGTCATTATAACACATGCTCTTTGTATTACCAAAGTGGCTCTGCTGGCACATGCTATTCATCCAAATGGTTGACTTATCTTTTTCTCAAACACATTATTGAGAAAAAGACAAAAGATCATGATTCAAGTAACCCTGATTTCTTCCATCCCTTCAGTAACAGTGAAGTGCTAAAGCTAATGGAGGAGAATAAGAGAATGGATATCAGAGTTGATGATGAATACCAATATCCTCCTCTTAAGGCTAGAGAATTTGTGGAGAGCTTTATAAGAATGGGCTACAGGTCCATGTCTAAACAAGCCCAGCTGGCAGGATTTTTGACGTACTGGCTACGTCGATTCGTCGTGCCTGGAGCAAGTGCTGTAGACCGCTTCCATCGCGGTGTTCTTTTTGCTGCTGTCCGGTTAGTCTTCGGGTACCGGATAAATCTACTATCAGCGATGACCTGTAGGATAAACGCGGGTCTTCGTCTGTATGTTGATTCTATGATCAATTACAAGGGTGATAAGGGTGTCTTTCCTAGACTGGAGTTACCCTACACCTAATTATTCGGATGGTTGCTCTTGCATCATCCATTATTGATGAACCCTGCCATGGGAGCAGTTGGTGGCAGTTTTGTACGCAGATTCTCACAGAGCAGGTGGATATACACTAGTCTGAGGGACTGCAGACGAACTTTGAACCTCGGTAAAGGATGGAATTTTCTTTGCTCTCCTCCTCCAGCTGGTTATGAGCATATGGCAGCAAATCTGATTGACCTTGGGAGGCAACCAATAGATCGAGTATCTTTTGAATGGCTGAAGACAATCAGACCATTACATCTAGTATACAGATTTGAAGTGGAATGCTTCCTTAAACAATATCTGCCTAGCCACTTCGCTCGTCAGTTTGGATATGACCAGTTCCATGTGGGCAATGCAATAACTTGCTTACAAGAAAAGGGATACCTGATCGACGGTGCCAGAGTATAGGCTTACTATAATGCTCGAGACACAAAGACGGTGTTCTCGATGCCAAACAGAACTGATGCTGGCCCTAGAATGTTGTATACTTATTCACAGTTTTATACAGCTGCAAATACATTTGCTGAAAACTATAGCCTCGTTGATAGTTTTACAATAGCAAATCGTCTGAAGAAAGGAGCGACTGATATATTAGCTCCCAATAATGATGAAGAACATGAGCCAATGGACGATCCATTGGAAGCTTCCAGGGAAGCCAATTTCCCTGAGGAAGTTAACTAACCTTTAAGAATTTCTCTGAAGGTTGTTAAGTCTCCGGTCAAGGAGAAGAAGAGAAGGAGAGAAGAGCCTTCTTCCCCAGCTATGAAGAAGAAATTGATCTTGGAACATTCTTCAGAGAAGGTTACCACCAGATCGTAATCCAGACAATTGGCCGAGTCCACTCGAGATGAAGCAGCTACACCAACCTCTGTTCAGAAACAGGTCGAGGTAGTAAACATAGAGAGTCCTGAGAGGCCTCTACAAAGAAAGAAGAAGCTAGCTCACAGAAGAAAGAAGAGAACAATTTCTCCTCCAAGGCAAATTTTGTCTTCGGTAGTGATGAACGTTGCGGCTGGAATCACCATGCCATCTCCTACCCCTATTTCTGAGTCTGGGCATAAAACTCCTAGTCCAAAATGGAGGGAAGAGATCGAGTAGAGGGAAGAGAGAAATGAGGCCGTAGAGCCCAGAGAAAATATTGCTGAGACAGAGCATGAAGCTTTGCAATCTCCTTTACCGATGATGGATACTACTCAACCTCCTGCTACACCCGGAGAAATCTGCGAGGAAGATGATCGTTTGATGATCGAGGCTTTATATGACTGTGACTTCGGCTCATAGGATTATATTGATCAAACTGCTGCGACTGCCAGTAGGGAGGTACCGGAGGAAGATGAAAATGAAGAGAGTTCATCATCTGAGGACATTGAGGATACACATGATACTGAAGGGGATGATGAAGAGCATGTGTCTCCTATGGCTGCTGATAATACCTTAGATCCTGAGAAGGATATTGAGGTGCAGATATCTCTTGAAGCTGCTGATGATACCTTGGATCCTGAAAAGGATGTTGAGGTACAGGCATCTCCAGAAAAGATAGCAGATGAAGAAGCGGCCCTGAAGGAAACTTCTGCTGTTGATCTCCAAGGTATAGAATGAAATTAGCAATTTTCTTTTAATAAATTGACAGCTAACATCTTTATTCTTATCGCTACAGAACTTGGATCTTCTCCAGCTCCTCCAGTGTGCATGGACATAGTGCTTGTGTCAACAATTGCTAGTAGCAGTCGCCATTTATCCTATGGCTCCGAAGCAGGAAGTAGTCAGGCAATAGTGTCTGAGGCTACTTCTGCTCAGCTAGAATCTGTCCCAACAGATGATAGGCCAGTCGCCGAATCGAACCATGGTAAGACTGTTTTCACTTTTGATTCTCTTTAACAATAGCAAATAACAAGCAAAAAATGACAATATTTAATTTTACAGAGGAACAACCAGGAGGAGCGACCAGCTCTACTCTAGCTCCTTTATTCAAATAACCTTCTCACCAAGTACGAAAAACTGAATGTCCTGCTGCCTCGTCATCAACAGGAGTTGCTGCGACTCCTGGTGCTCTTGCGACCAATCAATTCGTCATTCAATCATTTACCAAATTCTTGTTCGATTCATTGGGGCCATTGATCAATAGGGTGATGGAAAAAGAGGATGCTGATTTTTACACAGTTAGAGGTCCAACCTCTTTCTTAGTTCATGCTATCCGCGAACAAGGTGACGAGCCTCAGGCCACTTTTCTTGAACACATATTAAATGAGCTAGAGACTTCAATAAAGAACTACAAAGAGCTCAATAAGGGGAAGGTAGAACCCTTAGTTCAAGAGGAATTTGAACGAATGGCTCAGGAAGCTGCAGTAGAGAGAGTAAATTTCTAGATTCTCTTAGATGCTTTTGCTACTAAATCTGCTGAGTACAATTCCAAGGTGGAATCGGTGACATCTACTGCTGAAAGAAAAGAGAGAAGAATTGCTGAACTGAGAGCGGAGATTGCCCGTCTTCAAGAAGAACTAGAAGATGAGGTTACCGAGCATCAAACTGCAATCCAACAACTCGGTACTCTAACCCAAGAAAGAGACGAATATGCCGCAGCTCATAATGATGAAATCACTCGCAGAATGGTAACCATGCCAATTTTCAATGAGACATCTGGGATGGAAGAGGCCAGGAAGAGAGTGATGGAATCCCGCGAAGAGCGTCTGCAGACTCTGAAGCAACAGATTACTGGCTTGATGACACCACCAGTTTAATAGAAAGATTCCTTGTATCTTCTTGTTTTGCAATATGTATGTTTTTGTAATGTCTTAAATTTTAATCAAATAAAAAGACATTTTGTTGTGGCTCTATTATTTATTACATATCTTGTTCAGATACAAATAATAGAGATAGAAAATATATTCATAGGTACAGGACATGATATATTTCTTGATTCTGGAAAATAATCATATTCAAGTTTATCTGCTAAGAGGTAATATGGACATAGAAAATATAATTTATTGAATATCATTATTTCAATAGACAACTTAATCGAGAATGATAAGTTACTGATGTGGATAAATGAACGAAATGAATCCTCAAAATGTGTGAACGAAGTGAATCATCAGGATGAACGGATGAACCGTCAAATGAGTGGAATGAACGAACGAATCGTCAGATTGATTGAATGAATGGGTGAACCGTCGGATGAATATGATGAATGAACGGGTAAACTGTCGAATGAATGTGAACGGGTGAAAATGGTGATAAAATAAACGGGTGATCCGTTAGATGAATTGAATGAACGGGTGAACCGTCGGATAATGAACGGACGAACCGTCGAATGGATGTGTGAACGAACGAACCGTCGAATGGTGAAAGGGCGAACCGTCAGATGATGATAATGAACGGACGAACCGTCAGATGATAATAATGAACGGGTAAACCGTCAGATAAATGTGTCGTTTTGTTGTTTTAAGAATCTATGCCTATAAATAGAACAGAAATCTGGAAGGAATGATCATTTCCACTTTTCAACATAAAGATGTCGTCTGGAGATGCATCCAAGAAGGCTGAAATTATTCCAAAGATTGAAGTAGGAACTGAAGAACGTCCTGTCGATCCACTCCAGCCAAAGCAGGCATAAGTAGGCGAAGGTTCGTCTGCACCCAAACCACCGCGGGACATCCTGGATTTCCTGGTTGAACCCGGGACGACGGAAGAGGAAGAGGTCATGAGGATTGCTGCTTGCAAGTTCCTGGTAGGTTCCCGCAAGGATGTTCTCGGCTCTTTTGCTGATTATGTCTTTGATAAGGACGGTAGTGGTCCATGTCCCAATGTCGAGAAGGATAATAGTGACCTTCCTTGATATCATGTAACATCGTTTATGATGAAATAAAAATCAAACTTTATTTATAAACTGTCTGATCATATTTACATAAAATCTCTGTTACATTTATACATAGTATTTCTTGAGGAATTTGCCATTGATAGGCATCATCGCAACTCGACCGTCTAACTCTGAAAGTTGATAGGCTCCATTCGAAAAGACTTTGCTGATAATGTAACGTCCTTCCCACTTCGCATCGAACTTACCTTTGCTCGAGTGAGTCATAGTCATAGGACGTCTTACTGTTAGAATAAGTTCTCCTTGCTGAAAGGCTCTGACTTTAACTTTGCGGTTGAAAGTCTTCGAGATACGGGCTTGATATAACTCAATATGTTGTTGAGCCAATAGCCACTTTTCATCGAGCGCTTCTAATTCTTGAAGTCGAAGAAGATCGTTGTTCTCTGTCGTGAGTTCATTGGCAATGGCAATCCTTAAAGAAGGAATTTGAAGTTCCAAAGGAAGAACTGCTTCACAACCGTACACCAAAGAGAAGGGTGTAAAGCCTCTGGGATTGCGGACCGTAGTTCGATAGGCCTAAAGACATTCACCAAGCTTTTTACTCCAGTTTCATTTGTTAGTAGACACAAACTTCTTGAGGAGCTTGATGATAGTCTTATTGAAGGCTTCAGCTAAGCCATTAGCGGCAGGATTGTAGGCTGTCGAACCGATATTGTCAATCCGATGATCATCAAAGAATCTCGTAAACTTCTGGCTGATGAATTGTGGTCCATTGTCGTGGATGATTCGTCGTGGTACACCAAATCGATAGATGACATAGTGTTTGACGAAATTGATGACGCTGTTGGTCTTGACTTCAGCCAATGGTATAGCTTCAGCCCATTTGGAGAAGTAGTCGGTTATTGCCAGTATGAACCGGTATCCTCTAGAAGAAGGAGGATTGATAGGACCTATAATGTCCATGCCCCAAGCTTCAAAAGGCTATGAAGCAGCCGTCGGATGCAGAAATTCTGAAGGTTGATGAATAAAATCTGCGTGGATTTGACAAGCTCGACATTTTCTTGCATATTCGATGGCATCAGAAAACATAGAGGGCCAGTAGTAACCCATGTGTCGGATACGATCCTGCAGTTTAGGACCGGGTTGATGTGCTCCGCAGACACCATCGCGAGCTTCACGCAACACTTGCTTTGCTTCATCACCAGCAAGACAGCACAAGAGTAGGCCGTCATAAGTCCGCCGATAAAGAGTCTTGGTGGTCTGATTGTAATAGAATCGGAGAGACCGCCGACGAATACTCGTAGCTTCTTTGGGATCTTCAGGGAGTATGTCATGAACTAAGAAGTCGATGAAAGGAACTCTCCAATCTTCACTGATAACATTGATTTCAGTAAGATTACTGAACTCAATATTACGATTATTTTTGACGCAGAATAATTCCCGATTAGAGATAAACACCACCTGTTGTCTTTTGATAGGGATGGCTAAGACTGCTGCAAGATTAGCCAAAGCATCTGCTTCGGTATTGCAAGCTCGACGTACATATTCAATGAAGAAGGCTTTGAATGATGTAGCCATGTTGATTGTCGCTTCAAAGTAAGGCACTAAATCTTGATGGCGAACTTCATAGGTTCCTCTAACCTGATTAACAACCAACTTAGAGTCGCCATAGACTTCAAGATACTCGACATCTAGTTGTTTAGCTAACTAAAGACCAATGAGTAGAGCATTGTATTATGCTACGTTGTTGGAATAAGGCTCATCTAAGGAGTATGCTCTTTGAATAGCTGACCCGTCCGGAGAGACGAGAACAACTCCGACTCTTGCTACAATGGCTCCATTGGGTCCGATTCTGGATGCACCGTCAAAGAATAGACGCCAAGTAGGAAATTCTTCGGAGACCATATTTACTTCCAATGTCTCGTCTGGAATTTCATCATAGAGTTTGGATGTTTCTGGCACAGGATGAGCCGCTAAGAAATCCGCCAGTGCTTGACCATTGACAGACTTTTGTGGAACATATACCATGTCATATTGGGCTAGCGGAATAGCCCATGTAGCCAGTCGAGAGTTGAGTGTGCTGGGTTTCTTCATCAGTACCCGAAGAGGATTAACTCGTGATATGACATGAATGGTTTGGCCAATGATGTAATATCGAGTCTTTTGAGCAGCAAACATAAGAGCTAAGCATTCTTTTTCAACCGGACTATAACGGTGTTCAGCACCAATCATAGTACGACTAAGATAGTAAATGGCTTGTTCGTGACCTTCTTTGTTCTTTTGGGCAAGTAAGGCACCCAATGAATGGTCCATAGCACGAACATACATTAAGAATGATATGCCTGAGATCGGTGGCACCAAGACTGGTGGGTTCATGAGATACCGTTTGATGTCATCAAATGCTCGTTGATATTCTTCAGTCCAAATAAAAGACACACCCTTCTTTATGATTTGAGTGAATGGTCTACAGCGTCCAGACAGATTCGAAATGAATCTCCTGATGTACGCAAGTCGACCTTGGAATCCTCGTAGCTCTTTTAGGTTGCGTGGAGGACGCATCTCTTGAATGGCTTTGATCTTCTCGGAATCCACGTGTATACCCTTAGAGGTAATGACGAAGCCGAGAAATTTGCCACTGGAGACACCCAAGAATGACTTAGTGGGATTCATTTTGAGTTGATGTTGGCACATGAGATTGAAAATAGTTCTCAAGTCTTGGATGTGATCTTCCTTTAGACGACTTTTGACAGCAATATCGTCAACGTAGCATTCGACAGTCATGCGCAGATGATCTCGAAAGATGGTACTCATTGCTCGTTGGTATATTGCACCAGCATTCTTGAGGCCAAATGGCATGACAGTATAGCAGTAGACTCCGCGAGGAGTGAGGAAAGAAGTATGCTTCTCATCTTCAGGATTCATCTGAATCTGATTGTATCCGGAGAATCCATCCATGAAAGATATTCTTTCGAACCCACAGGTGTTGTCAATCATGACGTCCGTGATAGGGAGAGGAAATTCATCTTTTGGACATACCTCATTAAGATCCCGAAAGTCGATGCAGACTCAAACTTTTCCAGTTTTCTTTAAAACTGGGACGACATTGGCTACCCAATCAGGATGCTGTTCTTCTCGAATAAAGCTATAAGCGATGAGCTTCTTGACTTCATCGTCAATTGCGTCCATTATTTCTGGCTTGAAATGCCGTTGTTGCTGTTTGACCGGTTTTGCATTCGGCAGGATGTTTAATTTGTGAGTAGCAACTTTAGGATCCAGTCCTGGCATGTCTTCGTAGCTCCAGGCAAAGACATCAATGTATTCTTTAATCAGAAGAATTAATTCTTGTTTATCTGCCTCTGGAAGGTTCTTGCTGATGAATATTGGACGAGGAGACCCGCTCTCTCCTACATCAACTTGAACTAATTGATCTTCGGTAGGAGGTTCCCTTTGTTCGAATCGGAGTTCCCACTGGGTATCCATTCGTTGAACCCAAGGATCTGTTTCGGGATTTTCTTCAATATCCTCGTCATAGCCTTCTGGAAGTTCGACGGAGACCATGTTAGAAGATATAGTTAACCGATGAAATTGACCAATGCTGGTGTCAGAATCCCATGATCTGGAATCAGAAGAGTTAGAATGCTCCTTACTATCGGATTCAGAGCCTGCTGGGGATAATGGAGGTGAAGCATATCCGAGACCTCTTTTGGTCCTGCTGTAGTACATCTCTGACTTTCCTTTCGGTACAGCCGTACGAAGAGGAATTTTTTAACCCTTACCGTAGTTGAGGCCGCTCTTGAAGTCGTAATCCATCTTTCGGATGATGTCTTTTGATTGTTGACTGTAACGACGGAGTTGAAGATGCCCCGTGTCGTTGACTTTGCTATCATCCGTATAGCTGAATTGTTGTTCCGGTCCTTTACTAAAAAGTATTGGACTCTCACCTTTCTTACGAGCGAAAACAATACGATATGAATCCTTTGGGTGTTCAAATGAGACTTTAGTTTGAAGAGATTGCACAACTCCCATGGTAAATGACTGAAAGCTATCTAACATATCCAAATAGCATTTAGCATGATAAATGACATCAGTATACTAGAAAGTAGATGCTTTTTCATTGATTTGTACATTTGTATTTACAGCAGGACCTTCAGCCTTAGCAGGCTTGGTCAGATTGATTACAAGAGGGGGAGAAGAAGAACGTGGAGGAGGATTAGCTTTGTTACGACAGAGGTTGATAACAAGCGGCTCAGAGGAGGTGAGCTCCCTTTTGTCCTTGTTATGAGATAAATCGATAATAAGTGGCTCAGAAGAGGTGAGCTGCCTTTTTTCCTTGTTACAACGTAAGTCAATAACAAGTGGCTCAGAAGAGGTAAGCTCCCTTTGATCTTGATCATCAATCGGTTGCTTCTGGACTGGCAAGTGGATAGCCAGTGGTTTGGAAGATTGAGGACGAAAAACCTGCCCTTTGACAGGAATGATGAGGGTGTCATTAGGCACTGTTTCTTGCTCTTCTTCAGTATCCAGAGACAGGACAACCTTCATGAATTCGTCCTTGTACATACGTGCACCATTGCAGTATGCTTCGATGCCTTTGAAAGGATAGAGATCAGCAACTTCCTTTTGCACCTCTCCATTGTCATCCACATATTTAAAACATTGATGGAGAGTCGAAGGGACAATGTTATGCTCGTACAAAAATGGTCTTCCCAACAAAGTATTGTAGGAACAACCATGATTGTCAATGATGTAGAAGGTAACCTTTGTGCGAAGATTGCCTATTTGGAGTTTTAGGCGAATCTTGCCCAGAGGCTCACTCCTTCCCTGATTGAACCCAAGGATGGTAGTGATTGTACTGGAGAGACTATGCACTGGGATTTTCAGCGCATCCAATATTGTCTTCGGCATAATGCTGAGAGCAGACCCTGGATCTATCAGAATACGATCGACTTTCATCGAGTCGACATATCCTGTATAGTAGAGGGGACGGTCGTGCCTGTTGTCTTCCATCAACATGTCTTCTTGTGTGAAAGTTATGTTTGGAATTAACTCCAATACACTATGACAATGGAGGCAAGAGACTGGTTCTGCTTTCGACTTCTTCAGAAGAGCTAAACAGGTTTCAGCTTGCATGAGAGCCTCACTCAGAGTTTCCCGAGTCTCTTTAGAGAGGCATAAGAGCTCGAAGATGGACAGCCGGGCCGGTGTATTGGCCAACTGAGCCAAGATATCAAAGTTGTAAGGCTTCTCAAGTCCGGAGGGAGATGACTTCTTCAAAGGTTTGTCGAAGCAGACTTGTTGTTTGCCTTTGTCAGCGACCGTTGGCTTGGGAGGAGTAGACTCTACAACCGGTGAGGATGCAGTAGGAATATCCTCAGTAGAAATAGGCTGTACTAGAGCAGGCTCAGAGGAAGAAACAGGATTCTCTTGGGCTTCGGGGTAATCCTTTAGATAAGCTTTTCCTGATCTGGTGCCCAGCAGGATTTTATCATCAACTATGGGGTCAAAAGACACCATATTGCAAATCTTTGTCTTGCCTTTGGAGCGGTCTTTCTTTTTGGAGGAAGAGGGAAGTTCAAACTCCGAAGCAAGATCCGGATGAATCTACATAATCTCACTATTGTCAAGAGACAAGGGGACGAGACCTTCACTTCGTGGAGGAGGGAGATTCTCAATCTCAAGAGTAGCTTTGGGAATAGGAATGACATCGTGCTGTACCATCTGGGATGGGAAGTCACCAAACTGAACTGATACCATGTTTGCAGTAACAGTCTTCTCGTCTTGTTGCAAAGTGACAACACCAGCGTTAACCAGCTCCTCGATTTTGCCTTTAAGCACATAACATGCGCGAGTGGGATGTCCGATGAACCTGTGATAGACACAGTACTTGGGATGATCAGTCTTACCGACTTCATCGGGCTTCTTTGGATCTGGAAGTTGGATTTTATTGCTTTTGATTAAGCAATCAAAGATGCTCATTGTGTCATTCTCGTCAAAGGAATATTCTACTTTAGGACGAGGTTCCCTTGGTGGAGGTGCAAAAGGAGTGGAAGTAGACGTAGGAGGAGCCACGTTGACCGCCAGAGATTCTTTATTCTTGTTCAAATTGATGTTCAAAGTTTCTTTTGCTTTGCGGTTGTTCTGGCGATTGCCACCACCTGATGTTTGATGTTCATCCCGGTCGGGGTTAGACATTTGTACCCCTTGCTGCTTGAATTTGTCGGCGCTAACTTCAGCTGCTTTAGCGTTGACAATGAAGGATGGCCAATCTTGGAACTGAGTGGACCCCGTCCACATGCTGATGATAGGCAATAGATTTGCCTTGCAGGTGTCTATGGTGACAGCAGCCGGAGTTCCAGGTGGCATTTTCAAAACTTCCCGGCGGAATATTTCAATAAAACTCTCAGCAGTTTCATTGTGCCTTTGTTTGTTTTTATTGAGGGCTGACATAGTCATGTCATTGATCCCTTCGTAAAATCATTCCAAGAAGATTTGTTTTAAGCCAGAGAAGGAGGTGATACAACCATCGGGCAAGCTTCTATACCAATCGTATGCTACGCCAGCTAAAAAACTGACGAAGACTCTGGTAAGAAGAGCGTCATTTGGTTGAAGTTGGACAGTCACAACCTCAAAGTCGTTAATGAACTGACTGGGGGAAGTGTTACCATCAAACAGCGAGGTGGTTGGGATCTTATACTTCGGAGGAAATGGGACTTCCTTCCATTCAACTGGGTAAGGCTGCTTAATCCCCAACCTCTGCAAGTTGTCCTTCTCCTTGAAAGCTTCGAACTGAGTTCGCAAGAGCTTGATAGCTTCATTGGCATCTACCACTGTTGTAGAAGGTGCAGGCTGAACCACGGTGTTAGGAGAAGGAACAACTTGATAAGCACTACCCTCAGCACCTGACTGACTGGGTGTAGGTTGGACTTGTACAGGAGGGACTGGAAGAGATGCTACCCCCAGTCCTGCATTAACAGGCACCGACGATGCTATGATTTCAGGATTTGCAGGAGGTACGGTCGGTGGGACTGTATGCTGGGCCACAATGATGGAATGCATACTTGCGACCATTTCCGCCATTGTCTTTAGCTTGTCTTCTAGTGCAGCTATCCGTTGTTCTTGACTAGCTGAACTGGAAGCATCGGGATCTTTATTGACAACATAAGCTGTCACTTCTCTGGGTACAGTGGAGGACACTGTCTGTTCTGAGCTTTCACTGTATGCATCATAGTCGGGGAAAGAATCATCTCCTGAGTGAGAAGGATGCAGACGTTCTGAAGGATCTTGAAGATTTCTTTGACCGATTGTGTCTCGGCTTCGGGATCTGGTATATTGGAATACTCCTTCAGAGGATTCTTGAAGTAAATCCAAATACCGCTGGCTTGGCTTACAAGGCTTGCCGTGTTTATAGCACTTCTTACCCCCAGTGTCTCTGGAAGTCATGTTGATAGAAGCATACAAAACCTCGTCTTCATCTTCCGACATAGGTTCAGAGTTAGGAAAGTTCAGACGATCGAAGACAGATCGTCTAGTTGTCTGGTAACAACACTTGATGACCACTTTGTGATTGTAATGGTGTCCAAGTGGTTGTACTGGGGATGTTGAGGTGTTGTCCCATTTTTGCTTGAGGTGTTCTCAGAGATCGGGAACAGCAATGGGACGAGCAAAAGTTCGAGGGATATGTTCTTTGATAACATTCGGAACATGGTTCCGATTCTTTAAATGTTTTATCCCTTGAGTGTACAGGGAAGTGCTCATTTTAGTAGCATAAGTGTCCGGATTCTTGATCCTGGAAGTTTGCTTCTGATGATTATTGGTCTTCGGCATTGGCTGTTTATGTTTCACCGAAGTTGGCCTGTTGAGATAAGTTCTTAGATCAGCAAACTCACCTCCCGGGGTTTCTGTTTGAGACACCATCAATTTTCCCTCTCTTGAACGGGAGATCTTGAGGGTTGGAAGATCTTGGAACTCTGCTACCGGAGTAGGCATAATACCTCTCTGATCAGTACACTTCCCTTTGGCAAGGAGAGAAGAAGAATCCTTGTGAGAAAGGGTCCTTGTACTGACTGGTGCCGGAGCACATTCAGATTGATCTTTAACGGTAAAAATCGAAGAAGATTGAGAAAAGACCAAAGGGCCTTTTCCTTTGTTTTGGAAAGAAGGGTTAGCTAAAGAGCGTTTCCCTCAGTTGTCTTCCAAGTCATGGGACAAGAAAGTTTGAGAAAAGACCAAAGGGCCTTTTCCTTTGTTCTAGAGAGGAGGAGGAATAGCCAAAAGACTACCCCCAGTAGATTGCGCAGGAGCAGCAGAGTGTTGGAGAGGAGCAGAACTTTTCTCCTTGTTGTGAGAAGAGGAGAGATTAGCCAAAGGGCTGTCTCTCTTGGATTGTGCAGACACAGTTTGCGCATGGGTTGATGGCGCATTGGCAGATTGTGCAGAATGTCTTCTGGCCTCAACCAGAGTGGTTTGCGCAGTTGGAGCCTTATTGCCAGAGTGTTTGAGTTGTACTCTGGTTGCTGGAGTAGATTGCGCAGGCAGAGTTGCAGCCAACTGCGCTAGAGGAACATGAGTTTTATACTTTGACAGAGTAGCATATAATGTAGGTTGTGCACTGGCCACAGCAGACTGCGCATGAGTGGCAGAGGCAGATTGTACAACAGCAGAGACTTTAGACTGTACAACAATCTTGGTGGCAGAGACCTTAGACTGCGCAGCAGTCTTAGGCACAGAATCAACAGACTGCACAGCAGTCTTAGGGACCCACACTAGGCGCACTTTGCTCGTGGCAGAAGTTGTCGTAGTGCGAGGAGTGGTCCTGGAGTTGATCATGGCTTCAAAGGCTGTCTGGTTGACCTTCACAACCAGCGTCTTCTGTGTCTTCCCGATTGACGCAACGTCACATTGAGTTGTCACTTCCACGTCGGAGGAGAAAGTCGTCCCCAGCAGAGTCGCCATTTTGTTTGCAAAAACAAAAGTATGAACTTTATTTCAATAAACTTTATAAAGATTACAAGAATTCTGGGAAAGTACAACTGTAGGAATCCAATCTAGAAGACGATTACTTTATCCCTTGGACGATGTGAACTTTGAAGACGGTAGCCTCTAAAGTTGAAGGCAAAAGCCTCAGAAGAATGCAGCAGCACTTGGGCAAGAACTCCTGAACCCTCTGATATTTCTGAACTTTATGTCTGATCCCCTTGAATGAAGACTTGAAACTCTATTTATAGAGTTCTAGAAATAACTAACTTTTAGTTATTCTGAATGGCGCAAATTGGATTGCACAGGCACTGGATTGTGCAGCATCAGACTGCGCAGGCAGTTGTCTGGTCATGGGCCAACTGTCTTGGACACATGGCATCATTTGATTAAAATGCACATGATCGTGTGCAGACGATTGCCATGTAACGAGAAATTGATGGCATGAATGTCACGTGTACTTTTGTCAGTTGTAATGATTAAGTGCGCCACATGAATTGCGCTGACTTTGGATTGCGCTCGGATGGACTGCGCTGAGCTGGATTGCGCTGCAAACAGATTGCGCTGCATGTACAGCTATCCTCGAGCACTGTGCGGCACAACAAACGAACAGTCTCCTCGTTCTTTGTTCTGTCAGTTGTCAGAAGATTTGATTGTGTCAGGTAATGATGACATGGCCACGTCAGCCTGCGCACTTGAAAGTGTGCGCAGTCCAGTCTGCGCCATCCGGATGATACACAATCTGATGTCTGTGCAGTTCATTTGAAAGCTATTTTTCTTGATTTTTATGATTTTGTTGATGGGTGCAACTTGATTTTTAGGACCTACAGTAAATGCAGTAAAAACACAACTAACTAATCTCATCCACAAAATGTAAGAATAAAAGATATCAAAACAACTATGAATTATTTTTATATAAGATGTTGGGCGAAGACAAATCCACTACCAACTAGTTAAAAGAAAGTAATACATGGAAAACGAAATAATTTGTCGAGAGTAGTAAAGAAAGATCCAAGACACGTTATCTTCGAAGGAAATGAGAAGATCACGACCTCGGATAGAATACCTGCGGAAGACAAGAACGCACACCTGGAGAGATCACCAGGTCCTCAGAGGGACGTAATAAGACACATAATATCATGCCATAATACTGAATATAAACTGCTCAATAAATAAGTCAATTGGATTATAACATGGTCCAATACACACCATTGAATGAGTGTCCCATCCACCCAACCAAACAAGGACACGAGATGGCACCCTAATTCACGATGTAGTATCTTTCTATGCTATGAATCCAATATGGTATCTGGACCACAACAAGGTTCCGTACCTTCTCATCGGAGTAGTGAGCCACACCTATAACCAAATAAGAATAAGATGTGGTAAACTAGTCCGCGACAACCTAATGTTCCAAGCCACGATCAGATATAAGTACCCAAACCAAACGTACCAATACCTAACGGATAAGGTAGCCTAACCGTTCTAAGTGAATGCAGTTTAAGAACATCTTTCCAATGAATGGGCTCTCTGGCTAAAAGTGAGATCGGCATAGTCCCCACTTGGGGCACCAGGGGCCTCAAGCATAACCGTTCCTTGAACATGTAAGCAATGAAATAAATGAGCCGTCAACCCGCATCTCCGGCGGAGCGTACGGTCACAAGAGAAATGTGCGTAGTAGCCCATACGCTAAGGATATGTCCTCCCCACCCAATGCCTATATGTTGCCTTAACAACACATAACCTCTATAACCGTAAGTCAAACTATCATGCAATACTATTAGCAGTTAACCCTATTGTATGGCTTATACGTACCGGTGGCCATCCAGTCATGTATGTCCGAGTTCTATATGCGACTCACGACTTCGTAGCACAAACGTATCGAGGACTATGAATGCAACACAAACAGAGGGTGGTCCCTTAAATCTAAGGTTAATATTCATAAAAATAATAAGTACGGAAAAGAGAACTACACAGTATAATGTACCTAATTATGACAATGTAGCACAATTTATTTTACAGAAAAAATAATAAATAAATAGATAAATATGAGCTAAAGTAAAATAGACAGCAAATGGAAAGGTATCTTGCCTGTTATGTCGCCTGGTGTGTACGATGATCCGACATGTCATGTTTCGTCCAATAGCCAGGGTCGATGTGTAAGGGTCCGGTGTAGCTCCCCTTCTCAAAAATTTTAAAATATTTTATTATTATTATTTATGGTGATTTTTAGATTTTATAAATAATTAATTAGTTAATTATTACGGTAGATGATTTTAGCTAGGGTTGAGTTTTGAAGTACCAGACGACTAGGAATCATGGCACGGATAGTGCAGTGGCGTGCTTTGACTAGTGTTTAGCTATGGTAAGGGAAGGCCGAGCCATAGGGATGTCATAACTAGAAAAACCAGGCCAAGTTGTGACATGACCATTATAATAGTTTAATTATTCATTATTAATATCATTGACGTTTAAGTGACCCAGTTGTACAAAAGTGGTCTAGGCCTGACCCGAACCAAACCCGGGCCCATGTAGTGTTGTAGAGCGACCAAAGACATCCACGACAATAGATACGTTGTACGAATTTGCATACTTCTTAAATTATGTAGGGGTCTATTAAATATTTTTTGTGTATATATTAATTGCCATATAAAAATATCAATAATGTTTTAATTGATAATTATAGTGAATATTTCCTTAAACATATATTTTGGATGTGGGATTCATGTAGGCTATATATATATACGTATTTGTGCGTATATATAAGCGTATTCGTGTTATACAAAAATTAGGCTTATTATAAATATATATATTCTAATTGTAGTTATTTATATATATATATATATATATATATATATATATATATATATATATATATATATATTAGTATATAAATGAATAATTCTATATTATAAGAATTGATTATATTTAAAATAATTTATGGTCTGTGTGGAATTTATGGTATATATATATATAAAAATATATATATATATAATATAATATATATATATATATATATATATATATATATATATATATATATATATTATTGATCAGAGCTCTCTCTAGGGTTTGGCGATCGGCGATCATCTTGGATTTCTCCCACCACGATTTCGGCTTGGCATTGGTCGGGCCAGCGGCTTTCCTGTACTAGTGGACCACTTGGCCACTTGTACTAATCGCTATGTCAAACCCGACGTTTGCGTCGGTGGTGGCGGGCAGATCTTCACTACAACCACCATCAATAGCCAATAGATCTCCTTCGTTCTCGAAAGGAGTTCCAGTTGTCTCTTTCACCGAGGAAGATGAACACATACTTGCGGATCCTTTCAGGTTCGCGCTTATTGGGAAGTTTTCACATCAAAGACCATCCAATGATGCGATACGTAAAGCATTTGATGATTTCAAATTTAATGGATCTATAAAGGTGGGACTTATTGATTCAAAACATGTGTTGATCCGGCCGTCTTTGGAGATTGATTTTCTCCGTTTGTGCTCGCGGGAAATTTGGTATGTTGTTCGAGCTCCAATGCGATTATTTAAGTGGACAAAAGATTTCTCTCCTTCCAGGGAACCTCCTTTATCTCCAGTTTGGGTATCTCACCCTGGTCTCCCCATTCAACTATTTGCAAAGAATGTGTTATTTTCTATTGCTCTTGGAATAGGTACTCCATTACGCCTTGATAAGGCTACGGAGGAACTCACAAGACCAAGTATGGCTAGAATTTTTATCGAAGTAGATGCGAGTAAGTAATTGCCTAAAATAATCTGGATATGCTTGCCTCGAGGACGAACCTACGCTCAGCGTATAGAATATGAGCACCAACCTAAATATTGCTCTAGGTGTTGTCATCAAGGACATAAAAAAGATGATTGTAAAGTAGAAAAGGAAAAGCATCAACAGAAAGAACATTTAAAGGAGGTGAGTCCTTCTTCAGATAAAGGGAAAGGGCTCTTAATTCAAGAGAAGCCATCAGCTAATGAAGTAGAGGATATCAACATTAATGAGAGATCACCGACTATAAATGAGAGGGAGCAGACATTGGAAGAATTGAATAATATTGAAGACAAGCCTGAGGAGGTGGATGACGGCTCCCCAAGCCCCGGTGCGACAGCCCCAAGCTCCAACGCGACTACAGAGCCAACCAATCCAGGGCTAATTGATGAAGGATTACTTGCTGCTGACACACAGCCATCAGTGGAGAAAGATACTGTTCCTGACGGAGACAGGAAGAAGACCACACGACTAGAAGAGAACCTGCCTGAGAATGATGAAAATGAAGGGGACAGTTTTTCAGATCATTCAATCCCGGAGGAAGGAGAAATATCAAAGGACTGGGCTGACGTAGTTGAGGAAGAAGAAAATCATGGAGGTCCAAGTGAAAAGCCTAGAAAGGGTCGGGGAAAGAAGAAAGTTTATACAATGCCAGCTGAACCGAGACACACCAGATCGACGTCAAAAGGTCCACCAACTCTTCCTCCCTCTTCCTCCAATAATGTTTAACATTCTTCTTTGGAATGTGGGAGGGGTCGCAGCAAAGATGACTTGTAAAAGAATTAAATCACTATGTCGCATTCACAAAGTTATGATCCTAGCCATCATAGAACCTAAAGTTTCTACTCAACAGTTATACTCTTTTCAGCTGAAACTAGGTTTTCAGTCATCTGTTTCAAATAGTAAAGGCAATATTTGGCTTATGGCTCGACAAGATATTGTTATGGAGGAGGTTGATTCACACAATCAAGTCCTTAGTGTTATCATGTCAGGTTCCATATTTCCTTTTCGATCTCTCTTCTCGGTGGTTCACGGCCACAATAAAAAGGAGGGTCGACGGGAGTTATGGGAAAGACTTCTTCATTTGCAATATATCTACAGTTTACCTTGGATGGTTGGAGGAGATTTTAATGTCATTGCCTCTACTGATGAGAAATTTGGAGGGTCTTCTGCTTGCCTTGTTGGTGTCAATGAGTTTTTCAATTTTCAACTTGGTGCAGGTCTACATATTATGCCTTACTCTGGTAGCTGTTTCACTTGGGTGAAAAGTTTTGATGGTCCACAAAGACAAGGATCTAGGTTGGACAGATGGATGTTGGATGGTGAGTGGAATGAATGGGCTCCATTGTCGTCATGCTCTCATCTTAGTAGAACCGAATCTGATCACTGCCCTATTTTGATTAATATTAAAAGTAAGAATGAATCAGGAGGAAAGCTTTTTAGATTTCTTAATTGTTGGACTACTCATGAGGATTTCCTCAATGTAGTTCGTAATGCTTGGACTTCAATTGATGCTGTTAACAGTATGGTGAGAATTGGATTGCAATTATCTGCTGTCAGGAAGGCTTTGTCCACTTGGAGTCATCATACATTCGGGGACATTTTTCAGGAGGTGAAAGTTGCTGAAGACAAGGTGCTTGCTGCATAACTTGATTACGAAGCGGATGACTCTAAAAGGAAAGATTGGATGGAGGCTAAACTTATTTGAAGCAGCGGATTGCATATGAGGACTCTTATTGGAGACAGTAGGCTAGAGCTAAATGGGATGGTGAAGGAGATAAAAATACTAAATATTTTCACTCATGCGTTTCAGCCAAAAGAAACAGACTATTCATTCATAGCCTCAAATCGGAGGATGGTCGTACTCTTATCACACTTGATGATATCCAGGAAGTGGCCAATGCTTTCTATAGTAAGCTATTCATTCCATCCCCTATTATCTCTAACACTGAATTTTTAGATCCTGTGCCAACTACTATTAGAAATAATGATAATATTCAACTTATGACCAAACCTACTATGGATGAATTAGTGGATACACTTAAGATCCTTGATCAAGACTGTACTCATGGACCGGATGGCTTTACTGGGCATTTTTACAGGCTGCTTGGGAAGTGGTTGGCCAGGATATTCTGGAAGCCATCCATCTATTTTTTGATGGATTTGCCTTACCTCGATCCATTACTAGTACACATCTTCTTCCGATACCAAAGATATCGGACCCAAAAGGTATAAAGGACTATAGACCTATTAGCCTTTGTAACTTTGTGAACAAATTATTTTCTAAAATCATTGCTAGAAGATTATCTCCTTTTCTTCCTCGCCTGATTTCTCTAGAGCAAAGTGGTTTCATCAAAGGGAGAGGGATTATAGATAATATGGTTTTAGCACAGGAGATGATCAGTATGATTCACCATAAACACTGGGGTGGCAATGCAGCTTTGAAACTTGATATGAGCAAGGCATATGACAGAGTCCACTGGGCTTTCCTTCTAAAAGTGTTAAATAAGATAGGATTTTGCAATGAATGGTAGAATATGATACTACACTTACTGGACATTGTATGGTTTTCTACTTTGATTAACGGGAATGCTTCGGGGTTCTTCAAAAGTTTATATGGATTGAGACAGGGTGATCTAATATCTCCTCTCCTTTTTGTCATTACGGCAGAAAGTTTCAGTTGTAATTTGAACAAGCTCAAACAATCTTCTGGATTTAGTCCATATTACTCGCCTCGGGGATGTCCAGTTATAACGTATTTGGCTTATGTTGATGATGTGATTCTCTTTTCAGGTGGTGACAAGAAATCTATTCAGAAGATCATGCATATTGTCTAACACTATGAGCAAGTGTCGGGGCAAAAGATTAACATTGAGAAGTCAGGAATATATTTATCTCAACTCATTACTGAGGAGAGGGTTGAAGAGATTAAATCTACTTTTGGTTTCTCGGTGAATCAATTACGAATGACATACCTAGGCTCTCCTATGATGGCAGGTATGAGAAATGCAGCCATGTTTGAAGATCTTGTGACCAAAATCAGATATAAAATCAGCGGATGGCATAACAAATCTCTGTCGATTGGAGGGAGGCTTGTTCTTCTTAAATCAGTCCTCACTTCAATTCCAGTTTATACTTTTGCTGCCTGTAATCCCCCTGCTAGTGTCATTAAGCGTGTGAAGGACATGTTCCAAATCTTTCTATGGGGATCGAAGCATGGCCGTGACAAGCATTCATGGGTATCATGGGCTAAAGT
>JANAVB010017501.1:42500-109451 GCA_029216955.1 Iris pallida
GATGCGTATCTGTTAAAATTCATTGTTTAAATTTAACGTATCGGCCCCGGTGCAAAGCTGGTCCAACTTTGGATACCGTTTTGACCCAAAATTATCATTTTGCCCCTGTGTCCAGAATTGGACTTAAGGACAGCCAATCCCAGCTAATTTGACTATTCTAAAAATGTTGGTAATATTTATTTCAGCATCCGGAGACTTCTGCATGTGTTGACTGTTGTGGGTCATTGAATGGTATAGTATTATCGGTTTCACCAGCACAGGACCTCAGGCGAGTACATCTCTGATACTTTTTATATTTGATTATCTCTATACTTTCTGTATTTAATAATATTTTACATTGATATCTTGTTGATTCTTGACACGCTTGTCACACGAGATAGTAGTTATGGATTCTTGCATGTTGTTCGTGACCAATATATTTTTATGTTTGTGACCTGTTTGAATCCATGGGTATTAGCCTGGAGGGGAAGTACATTAGTAGACATGTAAACATATCGAGAAATATCCCTAAAATGTCTATTATTGCCTGATAGTAGTCGCACAATTTACGTGCGGGGTGCCGGATTTACCCTTAGCCGTTTACATGTCGAAAGTGTATTTCAAATCACTTGTTAGATATAGTCTTATTACAGTACAGTTTTCTTGTCATTGCTTGTCTTATGTACCATGTCTTTCTGCTTTTACTCGCATGATTCCTGCCATGATTCCCTGTTTATCCCTTATCCTGTATCTCAGTATTATTACAGATTTATGGATTTCGTTATTTATTGATTCTGTTGTGAGAATGTACTCGTTCCATTCCTGATTGGAAACCAACATTTTTCAGGTTAAGCCACGATCACTCTTAGTACTGGGAAGGCATGGGTATGCTGAGGTCAACCTAGATAGTGGAACTAGCTGTCTTTACTATTTTGTGAGACATTATATTTTCTTTCAAATATAAATGTTGTAAATGTTGTAACAAATTTAGAAATGTGAATGAGCAATAAAGTAGTTATTTTGTGATTTTGAGCATCATGGCCATGACAGCGTTCTACCGTCGACTTGCGCCGTTGGCTGACATGGACACGTCTCGTATCCGAAGAGCGGATGTGGGTCGTGACATCCGAAATCACAAGAAATAGGAGTATGGAATTAGTCACGATCAATGGGGATATCAAAGAGGAAATTTTATGGAGAGTACATACTTATACTATTTGTAGAAAGTTTTTCTAATAATTGAGAACTAGATTTACTAGTAATATAAATTTTTAGAAAACTAAATTTTATTACCAAAATATTTTAGGTAAATAACTAAATATATAAGAAATCGGTTTATTAGGTCGAGATTAGATTGAAAATACTTCTATAATATTTTTAAGCAGGTTGTATCCTAAAATACCAATAATGCAATAATATTTTCGGTTTCAAACCCCGTATTTTGATAATATATAAGAATGTCCCAAACAAAATACTATATTTGTTCAAATATAATTTTTAGAAAGTATTTACTACTTATTTTATGTTCTTCCAAAATAGATAATACTAATATTTTATGGCCAAAATAATACTACTAATAATATCCAACAAAAATAAAAGAATAGATATACCTATTGTATCCTATAGGAACTGTAAGGATTATAACATTACTTAATAAGTTTTGTATCTATATAAAATCTCAGTTTAATAACAAATAATGTTTTATTGAAACACCAAAAATAAAATAAAATAAAAAATACTGAGAGTATCATCACCCCAAAAAACTGGGGCTACTGTTCACTTCCAGGAAAATAAAAGTAGAAAGAGGGAGAGAGAGAGTAATAGAAAGGGTACGGGAGTGAAGGAAAAGGGAGCTAACCTGTACTAGCGGCAGAGGTGCCTCGACCACGGTGGACGTGACAACGGTGTGCGGCTGACGTGGTGTGGTGTGACCAAGCGCGGAGGGGAGCTAGATTCGAGCGACAAACGATGCTGGAGGGGGAGGCTAGCGCTCGGCTGGCACGGTGCTTGGCAAGACACCATGGTGCTGCAGAGGTAGAGCTGTCAAGTAGGTCGTCCCGGGCTTGAGTCGGGCCTCTTGAGCCCATGAACTGTAGCGGGCCGGGCCGGGATATGGATGAAAATTTTAAGCCCGGCCCGGCACATGACCCACGGCACGGTGGACTTTCGGGTCGTGCCGTGCCGGACCGGGCCGGGTCGGGTCGCACTGGAGGCCCTCATTTAATTAAATTCAGTTCAGTATATACATGTATCATTCATGGGTCTACATAATTTTGTATAAATGGCTGTACATGGTTGGCCATATATAAGTGACCAAGTGAAGTGAGACATGCACGGTGAAGCTTATAGCTGATGGCAACCAACTACGACTTTGACTAAGCTGATGTATGGATGCATTCATGTATGTTGTTGCAGTAACATGCTACTAATATATATTAAAATGAATTGAATTGAATTTCAATTCAATCAGTTTAGTTCAAACATCCATTTTAATTTAATTCACTACTACACTATATAATGATAATAATAACAGAGGCCACCACCATTTGCACTTGTTGCTTGAGGCAGTGGTATAAAACATATTTTGAGGGCAAAGTATTTGTTGTGTACATATTTTTCTTTTCTTTTCCTTGTGTAAGTGACAATATTGTTGTTAGCTGGTAGGATTTGAGACAAATCAAAGAGATTGTGTAGGGGATGTTGCAACCGGGTCGGGCTTCGGGCTGGGCCTCTGACCATGCCGGGCCGGGTCGGGCTTCGGGCTGGGCCTTTGACCGTGCTGCGCCGGGTCGGGCTTCAGGCTGGTCATCTGACCGTGCCGGGCCGGGCTAGGGCTTCGGGCCGGGCCGAGCCTATATTATGGGCCAATATACATGGCCCGGTATGACCCAACATACGGGGTCGCACAGGCCCGGGCCCGCGATTAATCGGGCCGGACCGGCACATGGGCCAATTTTTTGGGCCGAGGTCGTGCCGGGCTGGGCCGGCCCGGCCCAATTGACAGGTCTATGCGGAGGCGGTCCTCGTCGTCGGCGGAGGACGACGCATGTGTGCTGGGGATGTTCGTGCGGCCGCGAGTGGTGCGGCCACTGCTCGAAGGCGGTTGAGAGCGGAGGACGGTGCTGGCCGGGCGCGATGCCGACAGAAATGTTGTTGGCCACGACGGATGGCGCCGACTGGGAGAGGACGGAGGAGTGCGACGGAGGCAGATTTAGGTAAGGGTTTTCCTTTGCTGCTGATGGTGGTGGTATTTTCTGTGGAAGTCGGTGGGTTGGTTCATCGATGTCGGGTACGGATGGCTGTGAGTTGGGGCCTCCGGTGAAGGCATGATGGTGGTGTGATCGGGCCTGGGGCAAATGGCCGGAGGTGTTGGTGGCTGTGGTGATGAGATAGCGGTGGTGGTGATGGGAGATCACTGCCTAGGTGCGGGATGGTGGATGTTTGATGATGGAGAGGCTGGTGGCTAGGTGCGGCCGCGACGACAGGGCGTGGTCATCGAAAAGTGGTGGTGGCAGCGGTATGCTGCAGTAGTCGAGGGTTGGCGGGGGCTGTCGTGTCATGCGAGACACGGTGGGTGTGTTTAGGGTTGTTAGACACGGGGTAACAATGTATATGTAGTAGAAAATATAGTGGAAGGAGAAAGACGATAGGGACACGATGCACAACACTTTATGGAGAAGTTGGATTGTGGAAATTTCCATGAGAAATGAGCAATGGGGGCTCGCCTTATATAGGAGATGAGAGCCTTAATTGGATATGGACTAGTAAATTCAAATCCCCTTACATAATTTCCACCTTTTAGTTTAAATCAATCAATTTAATCAAAATCAAATCCAAATCTAGTTTAAATCCAAATAAATCTAAATCCCGCTTAAATATAAATAATGTACAAATTTATTCTAAATCAAAATTTAAAACCAATCAATCAAATCCAAATTCGATATAGGTATAGATAAACTTTACTTAAATCAATAAAATCCAATCATTATTTAAATTGTCATAAATAAATTCAAAATATCTTTTTATAATTTTAAAATAATAATTAATTTCGAAAATCAAAATTAATATTTAAATCTTTCAAATAACTTTTTGCTAAATAAATAACTATAATTAATTATAATAATTTTCAAAAATATATATGAAGTAAATTTCAAATACTTCACATGCGACTAGTACACAATATCTATGTATATATTATTTTTGAAATCGGTATAAATAAATAAATTTTGCCACTAGTGCGACGGAATTTCTATACCTTCAAAAATAAAATATTTAACTATACTATATTGAAATAAACTATATATATTTGTAATAATAAATCTTTTTGTATAAGAAATAACAAATACTTTGTATCTACGTATTTGCGCTCGACGTAAAAATACCAAATCAAAACAAATAATTATTTAGAGAAAAAAAAATGTAGTAAAATTTAGGGGGTTTACATTGACTGTCGTGCAGTTAAGGATTGTTATATAGGCCATGTAATTTAGATAAGGAATTATTCAATTTAGATAAGTTGAGAAATTCCATAAATATGCTATTACATTTTGATATGACAGTCTGATCCGAGGTGGGTAGACTATTCATTATGTAACTTAGGCCTTCCTAGAATTCAATCCCTAACCTTGATAATTTATTCAAATTATCTTTTCTGTCATCTCTAAACATTATCATCGTTGCTCATATTACTTAGTTATTTCCATTTGTTTTCCCTAAGAGTATATTTTATTTCCATGTATTGAGTTTGGACTTAACACGATTATCCATATATTTACTCATTTCGAGTTAGTTTTCAAGATATATATAAATGTGTTTTCCCCTCAATCTTTGAACATTAGAGAAATATAAATTAAATTTTATATTTCTATTTTCTTTGATCATATTCTTCCAAATCCTGATCATTTGTGACTTTCATAAATATCGTGATATCGTAAGTTTTGTAGAAGCATGGAAAAGAACAAGAAAAGCCCATGCGGCTCAAAACAGAAGAAGCCTATGCGGCTCAAAACAGAAGGAGCCTCATGCGGCTCAGGAATCTATTGGAGCCTCATGCGGCTCAGAAACTCTCCAATAGCCTCATGCGGCTCAGGAAAGAATAACGTGGCCCCATGCAGCTTGATTTTTATAACTGGCCATAAAGTGACTACTCCCATTAAATGCTCTGACATAAAGTGATAACTTTGACCTTAAAGCTGAAATGATGAACTCTGACATGACGGCGCGTTCTTCGGGAAACGAAGAAAATCTCTTATACAGCTGGCACGATCCACCAACTCCAAAGCTCCCTATGCGGCTGCCACCCTCCATGCGGCTGATGCTCTCATGCGGCTCGAATTGTGGAGACCATCATCATGCGGCTCAAATCCTAAGAAGCCACCCCATGTGGCCGCTGTTCTCATGCGGCTCGGATCATGGGGATCATCTCCATGCGGCTCAAATACTGAGAGGCCATGCCCATGCAGCCTTGACACGTGGCTAGTCTTATGCGGCTCAATTGGAAACCACCCCCATGCGGCTCAGATTTTGGAGGCTACACCTTTGTGGTTGCCACCTTCATGCGGTTCAAAACCTAAGAAGCTACCTTCATGCGGCTGTGGCTCGCGGTTATGACACATGGCAGAAGACCAGTTTCCCCATAATGATGGTTAGACATGTGGCATTAAATCAATCAAGATTTATCAACAAATCCCAACAACCAGATTTAGTGCAATCATCATAATTACCCGAATCAAAGCAGATTTATTACAATCACGTGGATTAAACACGTGACAGGAGATCCGAGCTTCCAAAGATTCATGACAATCAACATAAATTGCCCATACGGATTTTACACAATCAGCATTAATTGTCCAGATTCGTTGCAATCAAGATTAGTGGTCCAGATTAATTGCCAACAAAATAGCATCAAGGGAAATGGCAATTAAATCCCCAAGTCGTCGACTTTTTTAGGGCAATCATTGCAAACCCTAATGATCACACCCCACTCCTATAAATAGCAAGGTGCCATTCCCTTGCAAACCCCCGGCTGGATACACAGAGAGAAAAAGGCACGCACAGAAGAGTCTCCCTACACATTTCGAGAGCATTTCTTCATCAGAGCCAAGGCTACGTCCGATCGTCCAAGGAGTAAGGCAGAGCTGCCATCGCTTTCTGTAGCCTCCCTTCCCCGAATTTTTTTTTAAAATATTTTGTTTGAGTTAAATGGTGATTTTTCTTAGATTTTTATAAATAATTATTTTGTTAATTATTACGGTAGACGACTATAGCCATAGTTGAGTTTTGAAGTACAAGACGACTAGGAATTATGGCACGGTTAGTGCAGTGGCGTGCCTTAACTAGTGTATTATCTATGCCAAGGAAGGTCGAGCCATAGTGACGTCCTAACTAAGAAAACTAGGCTAAGTTGCGACTTCACTCCTAGGAATAGTAAATTGTTATTTATTTATATTATTAAATATTAGGAGACCGGTTGTACCAAACCAGTCTGGACTGGACCCGAACTGAGCCGAGCCCATGTAGTCATGCGACCCGTCCAAAAACATTCATGTTGATTTATTGTTGGTACAATTTTGTCGTATTTCAGTTTAATGATCAAATGCATGTTATATATATATATATTCTAATAATAAATATTATAGATATCAATATTAGTGATATACAAGGATATTGATATAAAATAGGTCTTTGTATATTCTGGGGATTATTGGACTGTACGCAATGGCGTATATACCATTGGCTGTTCCTAGTCGTAATTGGAAATTTCTTATTTCTATATTACTACTTGGTTTATGGTGGCTGTTTTTCTATAACATTGCTATACATTCTTATAATTATTGGTTATAAGTACAGGTGATGCTGATTCCTGGTGTTAGTAGAGAGTGGGAACTTGGTAGTTATGAGGCTTGCCACTCCATGAGGGCTTTCTCTATATATTTTCTAGTTTGCCTTTATGTTTTATTATTTTGGTATCATATCCTCGTGTGGTTGCTTCCTAAATTGATTTGCATTATTTATTGGCATAATGCTGTAGTGTGCTTACTTATATTTTCATTGTTATATTTTACTGTTTGTTAGCGGAGTATACATCGACCTTCTTCTCATAGGTTACATAAGAAATAATTCTTGTGATATGCCTATACTCACAATACTGTAGACTTTATGATTATGCTGCAATAGGCTTGCTGGCACATGAGTCGACTCATACAACTGTTATTGCCATTTCAATGTCTAAATAATAAGGTGTGTCACCAACATGGCCCAAACCCGCGCTCAAAAGAGCCAGCAGCATCAAATCCCTTCAAAAGCCCCCACAGTGAGCCTACAGGCTTCCCCATCCCTCTGCCAAACAGAAACGAACCCGAGCCGTTCGTTAAAACAGTATATGTAGTCGAGAACGAGAGAGTTTCACAAAAAAAACCCAAACCCTAATACTCGAGCAGCTCCTTCCCGACCTGCCGCCCCCAGCAACCCTAGGCGCGCGCCGTCGCCGCCGGACGGCGAGGCCCCAAGATCAGAGCCGCGCGCGCAACAAGAACCGAGCGCACAGTGACAGCAGCCGACCCCCTTACTTCGAGGTAGGTTTTCTCCACTTTCGTTCCACAAAATTTGGATCCGTAAATTTCTAATGATAGTATAGTTAACCAACTACAAAACCGTGCAATTAGATTGATCTAGGTTGCTCTAGATTAATTGTCAAAATTTGTGAAAGTTGTCGAAAAACCACAGGAAACAGGGTATTGAAACTGTTCGTAACACCCTATTTGGAAGTCATTTTTGGGACGACTGATGAACGAACCTAAGAATCTACCTGAAGGCAGACCTAGACAACCTATACAAGATTAAACCCCTTTTTGTAGTTCCTGATTTCGTCAAGTATTGGCAGAGTTATTCGAATCCAAAAATCAGAAAAAACCTAGGAAACACAGTTTTGGAAAATTAGAAAATCCATCCACGCGACGTGCGTCCCGCCATTCCGGGCGACGTGGTCGCGAACCGAAAGCATCGAAAGCTGTGTAACAGCTTTATGGTCGTGTGGGCTTTGGCGAAATTCAAATTGGTCGCGTGTGCGCGACAAATTTGATGCGTATCCGTCGAAATTCACCGTATCGTGCACTTTGCAAATTCTCCAATTACTTTGTGCACGCTCGTCAGATCGAGACGAAACTTGCGCCAACAGGACCGTATCGTTTTTCTGGTCCTGTACGCCAAGTTTGGTCCAATTCTGAGGCAGTTGATAAAATCACCGTTTTGCGGGCCCCCAAGTTCCACTCAACGGGCGATTTTGTGCACGGTCCGCCGGAATCCAACTTTGGACATACGATTGGATTCATATCGGAAAACTGAATCTGTAGACATATAGTTTGACGTCTTTAGAGACTATTGACTCCGGCACGCTTTTCGGTGCAAAGCGGGTCCAACGGCGGATATCGTTTTGGCCCGAAATTACCGTTTTGCCCCTGTGTCCTGAATTGGACTTAAGGACAGGCAATCCTAGCTGATTTGACTATTCTGAGACTGTTGGCATTATCTTTTTCAGCTTTCGGAGACAGTTGTGATATTTGGCCTTCTTGGCTTAGTAGTGGACTAGATTGTTATTGGTTCTTCGTGCTACCACCAGGCAAGTATACCTTGCCTCCCTCTACAGTTTTATTTACATGCATTTTATTTCAGTTTCCAGCTTTTGGATTATTTATGGACATGTGCTTTTCGTGTTATTTTCTGTGGAGTTGTTTTATTGTTTATAGCCATGTTCATATTTTGGCCTTGTGTTTCACATTTGGAGTTTCTCGTCAGTACCTTGCTTGAGCCGTGTCATAGAACGAGCACGTGTAGTGAACTGCTAAATCCTTGATATTGCTACCTTGGCACCAGAGAGTCCATACACAGGACGAGGGTGTTTTTCTTGATTTGTTTACATCCGTGAGTCCACACTAGGGACTAGGATGTCGATTATTGCACCAGAGAGTCCACGCTCGGGACGAGGGTATAGACTTGACTTGACTTGCACCAGAGAGTCCACACTCGGGACGAGGGTGTTTACATCAGAGAGTCCACACACGGGACGAGGATGTAGTATTTGCACCAGAGAGTCCACACTCGGGACGAGGGTGCCTTGCCGTGAACTAACCAGAGAGTCCACACTCGGGACGAGGGTTAGTACTGACCAGAGAGTCCACACTCGGGACGAGGGTTAGTACCGACCAGAGAGTCCACACTCGGGACAAGGGTTAGTACTGACCAGAGAGTCCACACTCGGGATGAGGGTTAGTATTTAGTTCAAACCAGTGAGTCCACACTCTGGACGAGGGTTTGGTTTCTTCCATTGATCATCGTGTTTCGTTCCTCCGGCAGTTCATTATGCGTAGTTGTTCTAGTGTTCGTGTGTTCGTGTGTTCGTGTTAGTGTTCTTGGTCATTGGTTTGTTCTTGTTCTTTCTTGTTTATTTCCTGAGCATGATAAAACTGCTAGATAGGCATATATATTATGTATCTTGCTATGTCCTCTGAGGACCTGATGATCTCCTCAGGTTTAGCGATTGCATGGAGTTGGCTAGTAGTTCTGGATGGCGGAGGATTTGCGATTCATGTGGGTATTACGGAGGTAATGATACGCTTGTGGGATTCAGGTATCGTTATTGTATTTATTATCCGCTCGTGCTTTTCATTCCTTATCATGAGATATCATGTTCCTTGTTTCAGTTGTAGACTCTTTTTATTTCCTTTAGAGTCTTATCGAACATTTATGCTAGTGGGCTGCAGACCATGACCTATAGTGTTCATTCATGTTTATTATCTTATTGTGGATTGAGATTTAGAGTTGTTTGCCATGATCTGGTAGTATACCATAGCCTTGACAGCTTGTACGTATTCGAGTCGGGCTGGAGTCCGCTCGATGCGTAGCTGGGCTTGGACACGCTTCGTATCCGAAAAGCGGGTACGGGTCGTGACAAGTTTTTTGGTGGCCCATGCAGGTCAGAGCATATCGTATCGGTTACGTAACTGTACTGATACGAGCCTGCGACCTTGACTAAACCTTAGAAATCTCAATCCACTCTGCCTTGAAAATTCTCCTAGAACTTCTCCACGTCCTTAAAAACTCTATAATTGCTCTCGATTATACTTCCTTGCTTCATGTGCCATTGATTCTCGTCCCTTCTATTTTTGGGGTGACGAATGATCGTGCTGTCTAGGATTTACCAGAAATTCATACCATAGCCTTGACAGCTTATACATATTCGAGTCGGGCTGGAGTCCGCTCGATGCGTAGCTGGGCTTGGACACGCTTCGTATCCGAAAAGCGGATGCGAGTCGTGACACTTTCCCGAGCCTCTACCGTCACCCTCCAGAATCAAAACTAAACAATTATACTTAGATTGCTGTACCTAGGTTTTCATTCCTAGGCTTTCTTTGTATGAGCGAGTTTGTATTGTGAAGTAAAAGTCCAGTCCTCCCATAAAACTATTCTGTTCTTTTATAATCAATGGCAAACACGATGGCTACTATGCTGGGGACAAACTTCTCCATGGCTGAGAAGTTGGTGACGCAATCGGATGCAGCTAAACTCGGCTCCACACAACAGAAGATAGTCGTCCGCTTCGACCAACAGGCGTTTGAAGAAATGCTCTCCGATGGGAGCGCTGGCCCGATCCAGAAGCAAGCCCGCACGAAGAAGGCTCGCAGGGAGTGGAGGACCAAGTCATTTGCTCCTACCCAAGCTCTGGAAGAAGTACTCTCTGCTGCCCAAGACGGCAAGGGCGACTCTCATACGGCTCCACTTCAGGCCATAGAGGACTCTGCTGTCCCCAAGTCCGGCAGATGAAAATACTACGATGCTGGACTTGCCGGGGCAAAGAGGGACTCTATGTGGTCCAGGAAGAAGCCGAATAAAGGTACCAGCGGCATACATGATGCTCATGCGTCCAAGATTGCCAGCCGCATGCATGATGCTCATGCGACCAAAACTGCCAGCCGCATGCAGAATGCCCATGCGGGCAAAACTTCCAGCCGCATGGAGGAGACTCATGCGGCCGAGACTTCCAGCCGCATGAAGAAGGCCTATGCGGCCGCGACTGCCCGTCGTATGAAGACTGCTGATTCCAGCCGCATATTATCCACTCCACGCAGCTCGGACTCTGTCTTCGACCGCCTCTCCAACGGCCCTGATCTCTCATGCTCCCAAGAAAATGTGTCTGACTCTCTGCAACACCACTTAGACTCTTCCTACTATGTGCCCTCAGGCACTAGAATGAAGAAGTCTAGGGCAGCGCGAGCTCGGCAAGCTCTGTCGGCTGTCCCAACCTCTGACTATCCGAGCGCTCCGTTTACTGTTATACGGGCCTCTGATGGGAAGTTATACAGAACCACTCGAGTCCAGCCCCCGGCGAAAAACGGACATAGTGGTTCCCAAAAGTCTCCCCACAAGCAGGGAGCAAACATGGTTGCTCGAGACCCATCTGACTTGCGTGACGTGATCCTTCAAAAAAGCAAGGAAACAGAAGGGGACTCTGTGTGCAAAGAGTCCTCCCATGGACATCACTGCACCCAAGTTATTGTCAACTGCTGCTGTAACAATGCGGCAGTACGAGAAGACCGTCGGTCCGTCTTCCAAAGACTGCAACAACCAAGTTCAGAGGATGAGGCACTTCCCGTCGTCTCCTGCAACTCGGCTCAGAGAATCCCCGCCAGCGGGAGAGGGAAGAAAACAAATATCTCCAGCCCGAAGATTTTAACCACTGTGACCAAGAAACTATCATCTAAGCGATTGCCTACCCCCAGAGTTTTCTAAGGTACCCATTCGAAGACAAAATCTACTACATTGGGAGATTCATCATCCACATCACCGGAGGTCGTTGGAACCGGGGGTAGCATTCCTCCGAACATCCATGAAAATCCGGTATTCTAAGGAGATGAGCCCATGGAAACGACTCTCCCAACAGATACAACAGGTGCCGACGTCCCCTAGGATGTTCGCGACTCTCAAGACGAGGCAAGCTTTGAAGCTGGGGGTACTATTCCTTCTGAGTCCGAACCAGAGAAAAATATTCCCACATACCCCGACGACTTCTCTGTATAGGGGTATGATTCAGTGGGCTCGTCATCCACCGTCTCTTCCACTTCGGCTTGTGTGAGGATGGCATTCATGACAAACGACGATCAAGACGGTCCCAGTGATCGCCAATGCATCGACACTCTGGAGGCCATACTGCGTACCTTGGTCAAATTTGTGGACGAAATCAAAGCGCCTCTTCCAACTCTGCAAGGAAGGACGCCTGGCCAAACAAGCTTAGGTCTCGCGGTCAATGCAGACTCGAACTCAGCAGCACCAAACTCGAGCGACAATCCTACTGAAATATCAGCTCCCACCGCTGCAAATGAGGCCAAGGAGGCAAGAAGAGAGGTCCAGGAGCTCCGGGCCATGTTTCATGCCCGGGAAACCTTCCAAGACCTCAGAATACGGCAACCATACCTTGCTGCATGGAGGGATGTCCCTTTTCCACCAAGATATAAGCCGTTCAACATCAATCCCTATGATGGCAAGACTTCCGTAAGTCGATACATTACTTATTTCGAGGTCACAACCGACCATCTGCCCCATGACGACGCCATCCTTACATGATTATTCATCGGGGCATTGGAAGGGGTCGCCTTCAACTGGTACCACAACCTGCCAGACAACTGCATCCATTCCTTTGCCGGCTTCAAGCGTATGTTCTTGGAGAGGTTCTATAAAGTAGAACAAGACGTGACGATGTCCACCCTCATAGATGTTGTTCAAGGGGAGAAGGAGCTGACAAGAAACTATATTGAGCGGTTTTGCCAAACCGCAATGAAGTTGCCGTCAGGAAATCTGGATTCCTCCTTAATTAAAATTTGCTAAAAGAGACTGCTCCCAACAATCAGCCTCTAGATGGGTGAAAGTCAATTTAAGGACTGGAAGATGTTCATCATCAGTGCCACTAGCGTCGAAGATAAGTTGAAGAAGGCTCGCCAACTGGGATTACACAACTCGAAGGTAGAGGACAAGGGAAAATGCCCTAATGCCAACACCAACAACGGGGGTAATTCCTCCAATAACCGAGACAACAAGGGCAAACAGGCTATGGTGGCCGACGTAACCCAGAAGCCTGAATCAAAGCCAGCTGAAAAGCAGTAGCCCCAGATGACTTACTCCTTCGAAGACGGTCATGTCAAGCCCATCTCGGACATGCTCATACAAGGAGATAGAATCCAGCTCCCTCCACCTAGACGGGAACCTCGGCCGGCCGAGATGGAAATCCCCAAGTACTGCCATTACCATCGTTACGTCCACCATGCCACGTAGGACTTCTTCCAATTGAAGCGATATATCCAGCATCTCATTGATTCGAAGGCTCTGGCCATTGATTTCGAGGAGGTAACCGTGGCAGCCAACATGGTGTCAGTACAGTTCGGCAGCTTTCCTCTGACATAGACTCAAGACGGCGTAGTACCCGTCCCTCAGGCAACAATGGAGATTGCTAATCTTCCACCTGTTCGAGATCAGGCTGCTGGTCTAGTGCCCCTCACCACATCATGAGGGGAGGTCATGTGGGTCCATCCGGACCTGGTACTAGAAGTGACTCAACCCACACCACCCTCCACTGGCATGAAGAAGGGTGGAAAGGTCAGATCCTGCCGTATAATCTCGATAGATATCAAAGAAGCCACAGCTGTTGTCACCCGGTCGAGTGCGTAATCCTAACCTACACCGGATAACTCGGCTGAAGATCATCAGCCGGCTACTGCTGACGCTCCAGGACCTTCTCAAACTTCGACGACCGACAAGCCTAAGCCGAAGGAGACTCGCTTTGACAAATCCCCCCGAAAAGAGGTACCTCATGGGCTGGAGAGGCCCTACAACTTTGACATCTTTGCACAATTGGCCAACACACCGGCCAAATTGTCATTATACGAGCTCCTGAGACTCTCCAAAGATGATCGTATGGCACTGAGCGATGCACTCCAGAATGCCGACGCATATCTGGCTCAGGTCAACCTCTTGAGAGAGAGCCCGCCTGCAAATCTCCAGAACAGCTCTTGTACTGGTGCAATGCCCAACATCGTCTTCACTCTGCAGGATATGCTCATTAAAACCAACTTGCACGATCGTCCGTTGTATTACACTGGATATATCGGTGACGTAAAGGTGGATCGGATGCACATTTATCCCGGTTCTTCCATAAGCATCATCCCGAATAGTCTGTTGCACCATCTTTGCATCTCCATGCATCGCCTGACGCCGACAAGCACCGCCATCAGCGGTTTCAATTCAGGTAGGAGCTACCCGATCGGGAAGATTCGCTTGAAGTGCCAAATCGGCGATCTGCAGTCAGAAGTGACTTGTTATATTCTTCTGGGGCGTCCTTGGATACACGATTACATGATCGTGCCTTCCATGCTGCACCAGTGCTTCAAGTATGTCGACAAGCACGGCTTCATGAGGACAGAATTTGTCGACATCGATCCCTTCAAAGGGGTCGAGTCTTATTACTCGGACTCCTGCTTGTACGGAAAGTCGAAGAGGCACCTTGTCGAAGGAGATATACAAGCTCAAACTGAGATAGCAACGGGATCAGAAGAACCTCTAACGATCCACCATCAAGCTCGTAAGCCTGGCAAGACCGCACCCATTACGGCCGCTCTGCGTAAGGATACAATCAGTCTCTCGGCACAAGAGGGACAAATGATAATCCTACTGCCAAGGTCTGGCCAAGCGCCAAAACCCACAACGGAGCCACTGACAATCAGGCTGCCAAGAGCCGGCCAGCCACAAACAGAGAAGCTCAAACCCTCTGACAAGCCAATAAAGATACATCTTCCTAAGATGAATCGTCAGCCCAATGCGAAGTCGGGGACTCCTAGCGAGCCAACAACTCTCCGCCTAGCATCAAGCACCAAACAGGGGGTCGTTAGTTCGCCAACGACTCCACGTTCTGCCCTACCAGCGAAACCCCTGATGATTAAGCTGCCCAAGTCATCCTTTCAGTCTTCATTTATACAGGGGGTGGCCGAAGAAGAACCAGAATTGGCCAAGTATGTGGCTGCTCATACTGATGTTCCATCCGCAGATGATATAATCCTACTAGAAAAGATACCTTACTTCATCAATAAAGGGCTGTCTTTGAACTACCTCGAGCTTGATAAGCTTTGTATAATGTATGCTATAGAATACGGTGTAGGCACTCACCTACACACGCAAGTGACAAATATTTACACTGCAAATCAACTTACTCATGTGGAAGGTGCCTACTTCATAGTCGAGGGAGAAGACCATCCAATCATCTTCGGCCGGAAGAATGATCCACAGCCCTTCACAATAGAGGAAGTCGATCTCGAATCGAACGCCGGAAGACTTCCCCTTTATCTGTATAGCTCCCAATCCAAGTACCTTATGCAAAGACAGGGGTATGATCTGGAGACTACTCCAGGCTTGAACTACGGTACTGGTCGGCGGTTACCTATACAGTTGCCAGTCCCGGTCGAGAAACTACGGGATTACTACAACAAGATCCGATGTGGACTGGGGTATGTTACGCCGGCAATGACCCCTGAAAGCTCAGATGAGGAATGCGACTAGCATTCACACTCAACCGGATCACCAACTTCTGATTCAGATATCAGTATCGGGGACGTATTCAGGCAAGTCTTGTCTGTCAATATGGCCTTTGCCGACGCTTACGAAGAAGAAGACATTTCTGAACTCCATAAATTAGAGCCGTGGGCCCAACAGCTGGATGCACAATAGAAAAAGTGGTTCGAACAAAGAGAGCCTCCTACTGAAGATGAGGTTATGCAAGTTAACCTCGGCAATGAGTCTTCTCCAAAACTAATCTTCGTTAGTAAAAGCAAGGCAAACGAAGAGCGTGAATCGCTGCTACAACTCGTCAAAGAATATATTGATGTGTTTTCCTGGAGTTATGAAGACATGCCAGGGCTAAACCCCGAGATTGCACTTCACAAACTCAACATTCGGCCGGATGCAAAGCCGATCAAGCAACAACAGCGACGCTTCTGCCCGAACATTATGAATGCAATCGAAGCCGAAGTCAACAAACTGATAGCCAGCAGCTTCATTCGTGAGGAACAACATCCGGACTGGGTCGCCAACATAGTACCGATCCTCAAAAAAATGGGTAGATTCAAATCTGTATCGACTTCCACAATCTGAACTAGGCGTGTCCTAAAGATGAGTCCCCCCTCCTTATCACGGACATCATGATTGACAACACCTGCGGCTTTGAGCGTATGTCATTCATGGATGGTTTCTCGGGATACAATCAAATCATGATGTCTCCCAACGACGAGAAGCACACATCATTTCGAACACCGATTGGCACATACTGCTACACAGTCATGCCTTTTGGTTTAAAGAATGCTGGCGCCAGGTATCAAAGACCCATGAGTGTCATCTTCAGAGACCACTTACGCAAGACCGTGGAGTGCTATGTTGACGACATCGCTGTCAAAAGTCGCTATAAGGAAGACCATCTGCAGGATCTAAGGACGGTATTCAATCTGATGCGAGCACACAACTTGAAGATGAATCCTACCAAATCCTTCTTGGGCGAATCCAGTGGAAAATTCCTGGGTTTTATTATTACTGCCCAGGGGATTCATATAGATCCGGAGAAGACAAAGGCAATCATGGAGATGGAAATCTTCGTAAACTTCGAGGCCTTCAAGGGAGGCTAGCTTACATCAGGAGGTTCATTTCCAACCTCTCCGGACGATGTCAGCCATTCACTAACCTCATGAAGAAGGGCGACTCATTCTTATGGGATGAAGAATGCCAACGTGTCTTCGACTGCATCAAAGAATATTTATCGAACCCTCCAGTCCTGGTGGCCCCGGTTGCTGGAAAACTATTCCTGCTCTATGTACGAGCGATGGAGCATTCTCTCGGTGCTCTGCTAGCACAAAACAATGATGCAGGCCATGAGCAGGCTATATATTACCTCAGTCGAATGATGATGGGGCCGGAACACCGATATACCGCTGTAGAGAAGGAATGCCTCGCCCTGATGTTCGCCATTCGGAAGATGCGACACTATATCACGGGACAAACTATACATGTGATCTCACGAGTCAACCCCCTCAGGGTCCTCATGACCAAGCCATGGGCACTCAGCTCTCGCCTCGCTACATGGGCGATATTGTTGTCTCCCTACCACATGATCTTCGTCCCACAAAAGGCTATTAAAGGTCAAGCTCTGGCAGACTTTTTAGCAGCCCATCCAGGTTCGGATTCAACCAGGATATACGAAGATATTCCAGATGAGGTTGCCGACTCACATGCGGCCTCTCATGATACCATATGGCGAATGTTCTTCAACGGCGCTTCCAGAACTGGGCCCAAGGGCAACATCGTCGTTGGAGTCGGAGTGGTGCTGATTTCTCCCTCTGGGTTGGTGATCAATCGGACTTATTCCCTCACAGAGCCCTATTCAAAAAATGTAGCCGAGTACAATGCTTTGGTCATTGGCCTCCGACTTATAAAAGAACTGGGGGTAGAATACCTTGAAGCATACGGCTACTCGCAGTTAATCGTCAATCAGATTCGAGGTTCATATGAAGTTCGCCATGAAGACATGATCCCCTATCACCAAACGGCGATCAGCATCATTTCGTCGTTCGAAGGGTTCTTCATAGAACACGTTCCCAGACTCCAAAATATCGAAGCCGATGCCTTAGCTGGCCTTGTCACTTTCCTAGCAGTTTCGAACTATGCTCATCACTCGGTAGATGTGATAGGCCACGAACTGGTCTGTCCCAAGAATAACATTCAGTTTGTGGTGAGTCATTATGCTCAGACGGTTGACGAAACACCAGACTGGAGACAACCATTCATAGACTTTGTAGTCTATAGCATCTTGCCCGAAAACCCAAAGGAGGTCACCTCTATCAGAAGGCGTTCCCTCAGATTCTTTTACGATACAGAGACGAAAATGCTATATCGACGATCCTACGATGGATTACTGCTTTGGTGTCTATCAAATACAGAAGCCAAAGAAGTCGTACGTGAAGCTCATGACGGTGTCTGCGGGGCCCATCAGCCTGGTCCAAAATTATAAGACCGTCTTCGCCGGATAGGCTATTACTGGCCCACGATGGTAGAAGATGCGATAGACTATACAAGAAAGTACAATGCCTGTCAAGTCCATGCAGATTTCATCCATCGGCCATCCGAGTTTCTACATCCGATAGTGGCATCCTGGCCATTCGAAGCATAAGGAATGGACATCATCGGTCCAATCACTCCACCTTCGTCCCGAGCACATCGCTTCATACTCGCAATCACAGATTACTTCTCCAAATGGGCGGAAGTTGTTCTGCTTGCAGAAGTAAAGACTTCAAACGTGATCAGCTTCCTCAAGCATCACGTTATCTATCGCTTTGGACTGCCCCGAAGGACCATCCACGATAATGGTCCGCAGTTCATGAACCACGTATTCTATCGGTTCTGCGACTAACACCGAATCCAGAATGTTTCTTCAACGCCATAAAATCCAACATCAAACGGGTTGGCAGAAGCATTCAATAAAACCATCATCAAGTTGCTCAAGAAGTTCGTGTCTTCCAACAAACGCGACTGGAATGAGAAGCTTGGTGAGTGCTTATGGGCATACCGTACTACAGTTCGAACAGCCACCGGGAATACACCATTCTCCCTGGTATACGGGAGTGAGGCAGTTCTCCCATTGGAGACTCAAATCCCCTCGCTCCGTGTTGCCCTTACCTATCGATTGTTGATGGACGATAGTTACCGTCGCCGGCTACAAAAGTTGGAGGCCTTGGATGAAAAGCGCCTACTAGCTCAACAACGAATCGAGCTATACCAAGCACGCATCTTGGGAGCCTTCAACAAGAAGGTTAAGATCAGAACATTCCAAGTGGGCGATCTCGTTCTGGCAGTTCGGAGGCCGATGGTTATGACTCACAAAACCGCCAGCAAATTCCAGCAAAAGTGGGAAGGTCCATTTGTCATTGAGGCTGTCTTCTCCAACGGCGCTTACCGCCTCGCAAAACAAAATGGAGACTTTCTCATGTTGTCCATCAACGGCAAGTTCCTGAAGAAGTATTATGTCTGAAACAACATCCTCCAAATCACAGATTGTTGAGTTATGTACCCTCTGGTACCACTGAACTTACATTTTGACTCCATATTCCCCAGTTGGTCGAGTTATGTACCCGCAGGTACCGCTGAACTTACACTCCGATCACTCTAGATAAATCTATATCGCATCTTTTAGGTAGTAAGTCATGTATGATCATACCTCTGAACTTTTTTCCTAAAATAGCTCCCTCCTCATGATCCACTACCTGCACTTTCAGTGCACAAAAAAGGGTAACAGATCCACAAATTTCCCAAAACAACCATGTCGATGTTACCTCTTAGTTGTTTCACTTCCGCCAAAAACAAATCACCCCCTTACATAGAACTTCCACATCCGCATTACCTCTGAGTCATTTTATGTACCCCCTCATGGAGGCCACTCCTGCCACGTCCTCAATACCTCTGAGTAGGAAGGCTCCATCAAAGAAACCCTCATGCTTGCCACGTCCTCATTACCTCTGAGTAAGTATGTTGGTTCCCTTTCGACTTATTATCCGTACCCAAAACCGGAGTACGCCAAGGATAATAGGCCCATAAATATCCTCAGTTGACCATAAATGTCCTCTGTCGACCACAAATGTCCTATGTTGACCACAAATGTTCTCAGGTGACCACAAATGTCCTCTGTTGACCGTAAATTTCTCATCATATCCCGGAAGCCCAGCTGCTCCATGGCATTCTTTCTTCCGATACCGGGAACTTCTATGGCCACCTCACTGTGGAATTTTCTAAGTATCCACATCAAACTTGTTATCCGTACCTGAAACCATGGTATGCCAGGGGTAGCAAGTCCACAAAAAGTCTTCCATTGGGGCAACTACTACAAGCAAAGAATAGAACAAATGTATTATGTTCATTCAAAATCAGTTACATTCACATGACTACATCTCATGAGCAAGCCAGAAAAGTTCTCTATTATTTCATTCAGACAAGAAGGAATAAGATTACATTAATATCCAAAAGAGGCAAAACACAAACTACAGCTAAAGACAGACATAAATATCAAGACAAAAGACAGACATTTATGAGGGCCTACGAATCCTAGTTGCGGGGGCGCATATACCAATCCCTCAACCATTTTTCATATGAAGGATCTACTTGAGCAAAAACCTCGTCCGGAGCAGGAGGGTCAGAACTCCCAATACTACTGCCGTCAGACTGGGGCTCCTCCTTTACAGCAACTTCAATAGGCGCCAGCTCTTCTTTTTCTTCCTCCATTTTTGGTATTATCTCCTCCTTAATGAGTATGGCTCGTGTTTGATGAAAGAAGGCAGCAGCTCTTCCTTCATAATAATCTCAGCCTTCGACAGGGATGCTGCAAGAGTCAAAGATAAAAAAACAAAGTTAGAAGATGGCCAGAGCCTCATACGGCCCAGTCCAGATGAGCTTATGCGATCCTATTTTAGGTGGCTTCATACGGTTCGATTCAGAGAGACTTATGCGGCTTTGTTCGACGGGTCGTTATGCGGTTCAGTTTGTGAAGTGTCTATGCGGCTACTAGACAAACTCTCATGCAGCTCGGACATGGGGTATACCCTCATACGGCTCGGACATGGGACATACATGCGGCCCATATAATTTTAACAGTTCGATGAAGACGAGGGACGCATTAAAGGCTTGTGCATAAAGCATGCAACAAAGCCGTCTTATTTAGGGTTTTCGAAGTATACGATCTGCCCAAACCCTTACCAGCAATGGTAGGGTAAACTTTAGGCACCGTGGCTGATGGATAAGCCACTCCCTTACCCTTCGTCGCGGCCTTGGAAGACTTGGGGGCTAATGTTGATTAATGAGCGGAGAAAGAGGATGAAGATAGCAACCTAGGGCAAGAAGAGTTGTAGACAGAAGAAAGTAAAGAAGAAGTCTATCTGACCAAAAAATTCTCCTATTTATAGGCGGAAGGAGGGAGGAATGCTTCGATCCACGTGCTGCATAAAAAGAAAATCGACTATTCGGTTAACGAGGAAAATCCGGATATTTAAAATCGACCCTTGGGATCCTGTCCCAAAAGGTGGCTTTAAATCCAAAGCAAATCAAAAGCAATTAATGAGACGCACACGTGGCAGGGAGTCTATACGACCAGACAGTCCATGCGGCTAGGAAGTCCATGCGGATAGGAAGTCCATGCGGCTAGAACATCCTATGCGGTCAGAAGAGCTCATATAGCCATGCTTCTTATTCAAAGTATTTCAATTTTTCAAATTGAAAACTTTGAAGGGGGTCTTGTAGAAGCATGGAAAAGAACAAGAAAAGCCCATGCGGCTCAAAACAGAAGAAGCCCATGTGGCTCAAAACAGAAGGTGCCTCATGCGGCTCAGGAATCTATCGGAGCCTCATACGGCTCAGAAACTCTCCAATAGCCTCATGCGGCTCAGGAATGAATCACGTGGCCCCATGCAGCTTGCTTTTTATAGCTGGCCATAAAGTAACTGCTCCCATTAAATGCTCTGACATAAAGTGATAACTCTGACATTAAAGCTAAAATGATGAACTCTGACATGACGGTGCGTTCTTCGAGAAACGAAGAAAATCTCCTATACAGCTGGCACGATACACTAACTCCAAAGCTTCCTATGCGGCTGCCAACCCCCCATACGACTGATGCTCTCATGTAGCTCGGATCATAGAGACCATCATCATGCGGCTCAAATCCTAAAAAGCCACCCCATGCGGCTGCTGTTCTCATGCACCTCAGATCATGGGGATCATCTCCATACGGCTCAAATACTGAGAGGCCATGCCCATGCAGCCTTGACATGTGGCTAGTCTTATGCGGCTCAATTGGAAACCACCCCCATGCAGCTCAGATTTTGGAGGCTACACCTATGCGGCTGCAACTTTCATGCAGTTCAAAACCTAAGAAGCTACCCTCACGCGGCTGTGGCTCACGGTTATGACACGTGGCAGAAGACCAGTTTCCTTATAATGATGGTTAGACACGTGGCATTAAATCAATCAAGATTTATCAACAAATCCCAACAACCAGATTTAGTACAATCATCATAATTACCCGAATCAAAGCAGATTTATTACAATCAAGCGGATTAAACACGTGGCAGGAGATTCGAGCTTCCGAAGATTCATGACAATCAACATTAATTTCACATACAGATTTTACACAATCAGTATTAATTGTCCAGATTCGTTGCAATCAAGATTAGTGGTCCAGATTAATTACCAACAAAATAGGATCAAGGAAAATGGCAATTAAATCCCCAAGCCGCCAAATTTTTTTGGGCAATCATTGCAAACCCTAATAATCACACCCCACTCCTATAAATAGCAAGGTGCCATTCCCTTGCAAACCCCCGGCTAGATACATAGAGAGACAAAGGCACGCACAGAAGAGTCTCCCTACACATTTCGAGAGCATTTCTTCATCAGAGCCAAGGCTACGTCCGATCGTCCAAGGAGTAAGGCAGAGCTGTCGTCGCTTTCTCGAGCCTCTACCGTCACCCCCCAGAATCAAAACTAAACAATTGTACTTAGATTGTTGTACCTAGGTTTTTATTCCTAGGCTTTCTTTGTATGAGCGAGTTTGTATTGTGAAGTAAAATTCCAGTCCTCCCATAAAACTCTTTTGTTCTTTTATAATCAATGGCAAACAAGTTTGTATCACTTATACTTTTCTTGTACCTAAGAAATTATTTTTTAAAATAATTTCTCACTCAATTATCTATATATTAAACTAGAGTTAGCTTTGACTCTATATTTTCCTCTTATTTATTGAATATCCCTGCAACAGAGATTAAAAGAATTATTCTTAATTTTGGCTTTGATCATTATCCTTCCAATCACTCATTTTATTTTATCAAGAATTGGTACTTGAAAGACAAATACTTACACTTCTCCTATCTTGATCACCTTGGAATTTGTTTGAATTAACTGTCCTGTCTAGGCCTTATTACTTATTATTTTCATAAATAATTATTTGCTCGAATTCAACATTCGATTTCATTTAATGACTTTTAAGCCTAACATGATCCAATTATCCATATATTTATTCTGGTTTAATTTTATAGAAATTCAAGATATATATATGTTTTCCTCGATCCTTGAATATTAGAGAAATAGAAATAGGAGATTTTTACTTCTCTTCTGTTCAATCACCTTTTCTAATAGATCATTCGATTTTTAAAATTGATACCTAATCGATCATTTGTTTTCAAAAAAGGGATACTTTTACTTTAAGGACAGATACCTATATTTTTCCTATCTAAGTAAGTTATTGAAATTCTAGAAGCTCATTTGAAATTCTTAGAGATTGGAATAATTTTGATGACTTACGATGGCAAGACAACAACGCACTGTCGTCACTTATTTAAATTATCGAGACTGCGGGTTCAGTGCAGCCAGCAGTGCACTGGCGTGGCATGATCCCTAGGTTGAAGTAAATTTAAGTAAGTGTAAGTTATCGAATGTTATTAAAACTATGTCCTAGTTGCCCTATTTTGATCTTTTGAATTGCATATTAATATTGGTAGAGCTAATAGAATATTCAATATATTATCGTATTTGAGTCATTGACCCAAGAGTTTACTGCAGTTAGATATACACTAGCGAGGCATAAATTCTTGGTAAAACGATTTTAGATATGCATATAGTTTTCGATTACCATAGAGGCTATATTTTTTATTGGCATATGACTATTAATTTTTCATGGTCCGCAAAATCTTACAATCTAACTCCAAACGAAATTGATATCCTACTTCTTATTATCGCATTATTAATAAAGCTTGTAGTTCTTCCTCTCCTATCTTTTTTCTTATCTTCTATTCATCGAGTCGTCATTTGCTCCTTCTTATTTAAAATCTATTAGTAGATTTTAATTCCATTCCATTAGATTCATAATCATACCTACATTATGATTCTATGATCATGCTTACATAATCGATCGTGCTAAACCGATTTTTGTTTGGACCATCCTTAACAACTTTCTGATCGTAACTAGACTATTTTGGTTATGTTTCGATTGTGTCAATTCGTATATTCTCTAAATTTTGATTCGATAATCGTGTCTACATATTTTTGCTTAAGTAGTTAATCAAGTCAATCGTGCCAACAAATTAAACTTTGATCATTCCTAAATGACTTTAATCGTGACTAAACTATTTGACTATAGTCATAGTCATGCCTATATTTCAAACTCTATTATTGCTGATGTTTAGATTTATTCCAACCTTGATCATGATTAGTTGATCATATTCATATTCATGCCAAAATTTTAAATCATACTTGGATGACCTGCACGGTTAGCCTTGATCGTAAGTACATCCTACTCGTATCAAAGTAATTCAATCCTGTTAGACTTTGTCTAACTTATGCTCGTTGATCATGCTTATGTGATTTCATTTGGTGGTTAATCATGCCTGATGACTTTCTCGTTTAGCCAATCCTACTTCGGTTCTATCCTTAAGCATGCTTAGATTTTGACCTTGATTAGATCCTTGACCATATAATTTTGTCATATCATGATCGTGCCTAAAACAACCAAACATGCTAAACCGAATTCCTTGATCATCCTTAAATAAAAAAAAATTAATCGCAACTCAAATATTTTGAATATTCTGGATTGTGCCAAAGGCGCATCCTTCCTTATCTGATTCTATCCGCGGGAACGCTTATCTAATTTTGGATAGTATCACTTTCTTGATTATTATTGCCTAGTCTTATCCTTTGGAATTTCGAAGACAAATTTTCTAAGGTTGGTAGATTTGCAAAACCCACTCACTTTTTTAAAAAAAAATTATTTATTTTAGTTTTAAATATTTTTATAGTTAGAAAACTTTATTTATTTTAGTTATTATATAGATATTTCCGTGTTGGAAAAAAAATATGTTATGGTTGAGAAAGTAAAAAATTTATATATTTTTGGAATGGCAAAAATATTTACTTGTTTATTTACTACAATGTACTTCTAGGATTATTTGGTTTAATAGTATCATTTGTTTTACGTTTTAAATTTACAAAATATATTTTATATATTGTTTAACAATGATTATTATTTCAAGGCACTATTTTATTTACAAAAGTATTAAATTTAGACCTGGTTAAATATATTTTAAATATTATTAATAATATTTTGTATCATTATGGATTGATTTTGATTAATATAAAATTTATTGGATTCAATATGTATTTGAGTTAATTTTTATTTTATTATCGTCTTGACTACTAGAACCTATAGATATATTATTAAGATGAGATTATATTTCTGAAAACATAATTTTATAAAATTACCTTAAATTATTATTGTTACAAAATATATATAGATTAAATTATTTATGTTTAAGATATTTATTTGAATTGACTTATAGAAAGATTTGATCTAAATTTATTATAATCATATTCATTTCTTGATTAAGGAATCCTTAAATCCCTATATAAAGAGGGGGAGTCCCTTTTTGTTCTCCTCAAAGTTCCAAACACCACAAGCTACAAACCACCAAATCCTTAACCCTAATTGCCAAATCCAATTCCTAATCCCAAATCCCTAACCCTAAATCCCTCTTCCCGGATTTTTAGAATTTTATTTATTCATTTTTTATATTTTATTTATCGTGGTTGAAGGTACTTTTTCGTTGATGCTTTGTTTTATGATTATTTTCTTTTATCAAAACTAGTTTTAAATTAGATGTTTTGAGAACATTTTAGGGCCTTTAAAGTTTCAAGGCTTATTCTTCCTATTTTTACCTATTAGATCAATATTTTCTTACCCTAAAATTTTTCTCTCATTTCACCGATCAACCAAATCCGTCTATCCTACTACTCCTTAAATTCGAGGACAAATTTATTTCTAAGGTGGGTAGATTTGTAACCCCTCTTCCTAAAATTTTGAGAAAAAATATTTATTATTTATTTGACTTAAATAGGGATGTATAGAATTTATGAATATTTTTCTAAAAGTAATTATTATTATAGAAGGTCTTAGTTATGGTTAAGTTTTGAGGTGCAAGATGACTAGAAATAATTTAATTAGTTATTTATTGATATTATGACTTTCAGGGAATCTGGTTGTACCAACTAGCCCGACTAGACCCGAACCAAGCCCAAGCCCGTGTAGTTATGTGATGTGGTCTGTCCAAAGACGTCCGTGTCGATATATTACATGTGTGTATATCGTATTTTATCGTAATGCCCTACGATATATTTTTCTAAGAAATGGTATATCTATGTATATATCTGTCAATCATATTTGATGTTAAGCGATTATTTAAAGGATAGAAACTTTCCTTAGTTATCCTCGTACATTTTGGAGAATTTTAGACTATACCTATACTTTTATTTACACCTATTATTGATTATTCTTATTTTGATATAATTATAAATGTTATTATTATTGATATAATTATAAAAATATAGCATTTGTTTATTTTGTGTTTTAGGAGGAAAATATAAATAGCATGTACATAATTTTTATGTATAAATACTAAGAAAAAAAATTATTAAGATAGTTTTAGTTGTATTGAATATTTAATGTTATATAGATATGTATAAAAAGAGATACATGTATAGATGTATATAGTGATATAGTATATAAAAAAAAAAATCAAAACCCACATAGCCCGCAACAGACCCCCTTTAACCCGATAATACACAACAGACTGCAAAACATCATATATATATAAACAAAGAGGAGCAAACCCTAACCCCCAAACGATCGTACCACCAGTGTGCACCCCCAGCCACTGCACGTGTTGCCGCGGTGGCCGGCTGGCCGTGGCAGCGCCGACCACGAGCGACAACGGCTGCACAGTGAGCCGCAAGCAGCAGCAGCGAGGCTTCTTCGTGGTATGTTTTCTCCCTGATCATTCAATGAAATTCATTCCCATAAATTTCTATGTGTGGCATAGTTGGCCCTCTTCAAGCCTGTTCAAGTAGAATTAATTCTACTAGATTGGATCGACCAGAAAACCCTCACAAAAATCCTGAGAAAACAACTAGAAAATAGGACACGTTCCTATTTCAAAACCCTATTTGGGAAGCCTAATTTCGAACAAAATAATAGGATTTTTCAACAACTAATTCAAAACAATATTAGCCAACATATAGGGCTACAGAACCCTTTTTACAGAACTCGATTTCGACGACTGTGCGCCAAGAAATCGCTTTCCCAATATTGACGAAAAACTGTTTTCAAACTGTTTGAATTTCAATAATCTTCACCGATACGGCGTGCGCCCTGACAAACCGGGCGACATGGTTGCGATCCATGAGCATCAGAAGACACGTACAAATGTTGTCTACGTGTGGGATACGATGGAACTCAATTTTGTTGTGTGTGTGCGACGAAGTCGAGACGTATCCATCGAGATACCCCATATCGGCCCTTTTGCAAACTTGTCCATAACTTCGTGCTCGTTCGTCAACTAGAGACAAAACTTGTGCCAACAGGACCGTGTTATTTTTTTGGTCCTGTGAGCCAAGTTTGGTCTGATCTGAGAAGGTTGACCGGAACGCTATTTTGGCGGGCCCGCAACCCGATCCAACGGACAAATTTGTGCACGGTTCAACGGAATCCAACTTTGGACATATGGTTGGGTTCGTATCATCAAACCGGATCTGTAGACATATAGTTTGATGACTTTAGAGATTGTAGATACTGGCACGCTTTTCGGTACAAAGCGAGTCCAATGGCGGACCTCGTTTTGAACAAAAATTATAATTTTAACCCTGTGTCCAGAATTGGACTTTTGGGTAGGAATTTTTAGACATTTTTTTATACCAAACACGTTGGTAATGTCTATTTCAGCTTCCGAAGACTGTTGTGCGAGTTTGACCTTTGTGGCTCACTGAGTGGTTTGGTATTGTCGGTTTCACCAGCAAAGGACCCCATGAAAGTACATATACTGATTACTTTCAATTTCTGATAGTTTTCCATTTCATATTATGCATATGCTCTTCATGCTTTGCTGACACGCTTGTTACATGGGTTAGTATCAAGGATCATACATATTATATTTCTTGTTTACAATCCACATGATTCTCGTGTTCGTGACTTGTTCGAATCCATGAGTACTAGTTGGACGGGGAAATATCTTAGTAGATGTGTAAACTATCTTTTCCATCCCCAGTGTCTTTCGTGGAGAATAGCAGCCGCATACGACACGTGCGGGGTGTTGGATTTACCCCTTAGCAGTTCACATGTCGAACACGATATTTCAACACACATAGATAGATATTGCTTCACTTGTTCATCCTGTGTCACGATGTTTCCTTCTATTTGCTATATTTTGTTATAGATTTGCTTGTTCACTTTCCTACTAAATATGATGCATGTTACTTTCTAGATTGAATTCTCATATGCTATTTTTATGTCTTGCAAATTCTATCATGTCTTGAATAGCTTGTCATATGTGTGCTTGTTCCATTCCTGACTGAAAACCAACATTTTTCAGGTTAGCCATGACTACTCTTAGCCATGGGGAGATACGGGTGTACTTGTAGGCCAAAACCTAGAGATTAGTTAGATAGATATGTTGTAGTCATTTTTAATATTTGTAAGAACATTTTATTTCTCTTTAAATATAAATCCTGTAAATATTGTAATTAATTTAGCAATATGAATGAGCAGTAAATTTTGTAATTATTTTTTGTACGATGAAGACGACGAGTAGTAGCTTGTTGGATGTAGACGTTCTGTTCTTGTACCTATAACGTATTATTTGTGTGTCGACCAAAGTTTATGTTAATTATCAAAATCAAGTGTGACTATGATCAATGGGCCAACAGTGGCAGTAGCTAGATAGTGGTCGTGGTGGTGGAGCAAGGAGTCCAGAGCAGTGTGGTGGATGAGCACTTAGCCAGGGGTAGCTAGAATGGTCGGGTAATCGTCAAGAAGGGGCGGATCTGATCTAGAAGCACAGGAGTGGTCGGCTTGATGACTGGCAGGAAAAGAGGAGACGGCGATCGACGATCTCCTCCATGGCTGGCTAGAGCAAATCTGGTAGCTCTCGACGAGGTCTAGAGGAGATCGAGTTACCGAAAATATGATTGTGTTGAGGCAGAGAAGGAGGAAAACTGTGAAATGTCTGTGTTGGCTTGTCGACATGGACACAAGATTCGATTTGGTGTTCGATGTGTCGTACATGCAATAGGGTAAATATAAATGTAAAAATAATAGAAGAAATGGACATGAACACGATGCAAGGACGCTTGGAATGTACTGAGGAATGGTGTGATTGAGGAAATGGGAGTAGCCCATTAAATAATGGTGAGGACATGCTCCCAAGCATGTGAGAAGAAGCTTCCAAAAAGATCTTCCATGAATTGGGCCAATAGCTCAATAAGAACCAAGCCCAAAGGAAAATCCATTCTGTAAGCTCCCTAGATTTTATGGTTTGTTTTAAAAAATTAAATAAATACTTTATTATAATTTTTTTGATCATTAAATGTACTTTCCGTGACTTTGATTTTGGAGCGCCAGGGATATCAATCTCTCGAAACGTCCTTCATGAGTTGCAATCTCGACAAGTTTATTTTTATTTTGATATATCTTGTCCCATTCAAACTTGTTCCCTTATACTCTATTTACATCAAACAACTTTCAGGTCAATTTAGGCCATTTGACCATCTACCACAAAACCTGACCTAACTTCCAATTTAATTTAGGGGCTCGACATCGATCCAATCTAATCGACCCAATATATGATTTAACCTATTTTGAGTCTACTATACACATGCCATTGTGTGCCATCTAATTGAGTTTCCGTATGCTATTATTTCATCAATGATTATAAACGACTAAATTTGTAGTAATAACCACACCTAGCCCAATCTTGACCCAACCTAACCCAAATAAACCTAAACCAAACTACTTATGACTCCCTCATGACCACCCAAACATACAACCCCACCCAACCCTCTACAAAATACCAAATACCAAGAATAAACACTCACAAAACAAAGGGACAAACCTTATTGACCAAATACCTCAATGAGGTTAGTTCATGATATGCATCCCCCCTTCATTTAAGACTAACCCAATTTGGCCAAGCCAAAAGGTGGCTAGCACTATCCCATCTCACACCCATGACAAGTCAACCCAAAAATAAATAGCTATATGACATAACCTATATTTCTTCTCCCACACTCAACCTTACCCTCACACACACACACACTTCTTCCCTCATAATGTATAACTCTCTTCCCTCTCTTCTAAACACACACAACACATGCATGGACGACCAATCATCCTCCATTCCAATTCTGTACTATGGTTGCTTCCTATTTTTTGTTTCTCTCACCAAAAAAACTAGTTAACTCCTCCTCATTCTCTAATAATTCTTTCTTCTTCTTCATCTTCATTCATCATCCCCCCTCCTCTTTCCATTCGGCTTTTAGAGCTTCTGTTGCTGCCCAAGCCTTGGCCAGCCTTGGGGTAGCCTCCCTAGCTCCCCCATGACGTAGCTCGGCCGGCTAAGACCAGCCAAGGACGGCCGATGGACAGCTGCTGCCCCGTACTCCTTTTTTTGCTGCTGCAGTTCTCGCCTCGCATGGCCATCCCGGTCGACCGACAGCCACTAAAGGTGGCAGTGCTGCATTGCCATGACCTACCCAGCCTTGTGCCCACCGGCAGGGAGGCAGCAGCGTTGCTGCTGCACACAACCACGTATGCCTTCCGAAAGGTGCATCGGTCGCCCGTCGCCATGCGAGCCACCACACTGCCTTATTGTACAATCGACGACCACCCTAGTACTACCCCGGGCAGCCTAATGGCCACCCCGTACGACAGGGAGTCGATTCTGACTTCGCTTCAAAAATCCTGCCGTGACGCGCAAAATGCAACCAGAATTCGTACCTTGAGGCAGCGACTTCGCACGTGGACCGTTGGATCGTCAAACTCTTTCTTCTGTCGCAATCTCGGTATATCTACCTCCACCTAAATTTTCAGCCGTTAATTCGTTCATTTGATATGTCAAAATTGGCCACCAAGTTGACCGAATAATTCTATTTATTTTTGGCCACCAAGTTGCCCGAATAATTCCATTTATTTTATTCCAATTTGAGCTAGTTTGATTGGTTGAATTCGACGCCAAAGTTGGTTATCCGAATTCAAAATTTCTGACTTATAAAATTCTAATTTTGGACCCTGGACTCCGGATTCCAATTCTGACACCATGAATTGACTCGTGGCATCATTTTCTCCTAAAGTCATATATAGTTTGCTAGATTTGGAGGACATTAGCCCCGGCACACATTTTGGTGCAAATCGGGTCTTATAGTTTGGGTAAATAGGTCATTTTGGGATCGGCTTATCAGAATTCAATTCTGGGTATATCGTTGGGTTCGTATCGTCATTCTAGACTCGTTGACATATATTTTGCTAGATTTAGTGGACATGGGCCCCGTCACACATTTTAGTATAAATCGGGTCCCATAATTCGGGTCAACGGGTCATTTTGAGATCGGCTCATCAGAATCCAATTTTAGATATACCGTTGGGTTCGTATCGTCATTCTTGACTCATTGATATATAGTTTGGTAGATTTAGTGGACATAGACCCGACACATATTTTGGTGTAAATCTTGTCCCATAGTCCGAGTCAACAGGTCATTTTGAGATCGGCTCATCAGAATCCAATTCTGGATATACCGTTGGGTTCGTATCGTCATTCTCGACTCATAGACGTATAGTTTGCTAGATTTTGATGACTTTGATCTTGATACGAATTTAGGAGCAAGTGGGTCCAACTGTGGATCGTATTTTGACGCAAAATTACTATTTTGCTTCTGTATCCAGAATTGGATGTATGGGTAGTATATCTTTGCTATTTTCTTTATTCTGGGATTGTTGCTGATATTTGTTGCTAACGACCTTATTGGTAGTATATCTCAGCATCCTGAGACGTTCATGGAGATTCCTTTGTTGCTACATTTCTTGGCCTTAATTATTTACTTGCAGGACATCATCGGCTCACTGCTTCACCCCAGGCAAGATACCTTATCATACTTGTTCTGTTTAAATCATTCATATATATTCTTGTGTTGTTAGTTGGTGATACTAGTAGTGTGCGTCCAAGGATGACTTGGGTGCTATCGATGCTGGTATCGATGTTACGGGTGCGTACGTGTGAGTTAGAGTTAATAGACATACCCGAAATGGTGAAGTTATCCCGAACAACTTCTTTGACTTGTCAAGAGACATTACACGGCACTGAGAGTGGGGATTCATTGTGTTGGCACGAGCTTACGCATTCGAGTAATCATCGGTGCGAGCGGTTCGTGTGTCGGTACATATAGAGTTAGATGGTGCCTAGGTTAGAGACTCGCATTGAGATACGGATTGTCTGAGTTGTGGATACGACTTGCATAGTTCATGGGCGAAGAAGCCTATCAGTAGGCATATGGGACAACCATATATATTTTTCAGCCTTAGGGTAGCTCGGGTAGGGGCATATGTACTTACTAGTATGTATATTCGGCAGCGGCCACTAGCTGTGTGCTAGGTACAATCGGGAGGTACGCTAGTCTGTATATATTAATCGATTCGTGATCCGACGTCGGCCCATGTTTCGACGCAAACCGGTATTTACCTACCCATACGCTACAAAGTCATCTTCAATATGCATTCACATAGAATGGTTAGTTCGTGTACCTACCTCGGACCGTATCATGGGACTGTGTCTTCTCTTCGGCTATTATGCTATCCAATTTTCATGATTGGTCAGAGATACGGTTTATTGATTGATGACTGGTTATTGGACCGTGTTATGATTCAGGTTGTTCATTTTATTCGGTTCATATTATGGCATGTATTTCTGTATCTTGATACATTCCGCTGAGGACCCGGTGATCTCTCCAGGTATTTGTTGGGAAGTTAGTGCAGAGTAGCTGGATAGGTGCTGCGTGATGCAATGAGGTTTCAGGTATATATATATATATATATATATATATATATATATATATATATATATATATATATTTTATATATATATATATATATATATATATATATATATATATATATATATGTTCTCTGGTATATCTATTTACTCTTCCCTGTATACATTCCATCTTTATTTGATTCATGTTGTTATGTAGCCTATTATTTGCCAGCTTATTCCTTTCTCGAGCTTGCTCGAACATGTATATTACTGGGTGGTCAACTTTAATATATTGTGTTTATTCTTGCTATTCACTTCATCACTATGGATTGAGATATAGATGATCAGTTAATTTTAGTACCCTTGATAGCGTAGTATGTCTAGGTATACGTCTATTAAATTGGCAACTTATCCTAAATCATATTAGCTGGCATGCTCGCATCTCAAGTTCCTGTATATTTTGGAACTGGAGCGTGACATATTTTTGTGGTGGCCTATGCAGGTCGAGGTAAATCGTTTTGGTACGTTACTATACTGAACGAGCGTGCATTAGGATAATATATTAGAATCTCAATCCACTATTGCTATTGGAAATTGTTTTGACTTCTACTATCACCCTTGAGAATTTGCATTTGTGCCGAATCATACCATTCTTGAATTACTATTTATGAATTCTCGTTTTCCTTCTCTCGGAAGGACGAACCCTTATATTTTACAATTATTTTAGTATTATCTTATCAGTATTATCGTATCATAGGATATGACTAAGACAGATAGAATATTTCATAGGTGATTAATCAAAGTATAAAGGGGTTGGATAGACGTCTTTACTAGATAGGCTGATAGTAAGAATGGTATTTCTATCGAAAAATCCCTCTGGATGAATGATTTGCTGAGTCGCAAATTGGTGATTTGACAAAATTATGTAAATTATCACATTGAATTATAAAGTTTTACTTGAAAGATATAGTAACCCATGCATGACAGGACTAGGTGACTAGCTAAGGTGGGTAGGCTTGTATAGACACTCCACCAAGATAGGATGTACAATAGAGTACAGTACCAGGCTTAACCCTAACAGAAAATACGAGGACCATTAGACTAAATCATGCCGCCCTCGTCTAGGCTTGCCTAAATTGGAATAGAAGTTAACATGATCCACCCAGGTTGATTAGAAGAATATGAATATTCCTTGATCATAAAGAATAGGATGAGTAGGAATACGATTTGAAGGAAGACGCATTTAGATTTTAGATTTAAGAGTGCAAACCTGAAGGACGGTAGAAAACTAGAGTCCGAGGATTCTGACAGGATAAAACAAATTGATGAAGCATGTTGATATGACTAGATATAAACCTTTGGAGTTATATTGCACTAAAATTTAAGAAATTTTCATGTAGAGGACATAGAAATCAGGAATATGATATAATGGAAAAAGAAATTTCTTGGATAATGAGGAACTGTCCTAGGAAGATTAGGTATCAGATAGAAATGTGATCTAAGAATAAGTAAGACCAAGTCAAAGCTTGAATGAACTATTGGAGATAGGGACTAGAAGAATGATCAATAGAGTTAGACTATGATAAGAGGAATTAGATATAAGTACTTATTTGACCAAGCCTCAAACTTTTCCAAGCAGATACTTAGGCATGCTTGTGAGAAACGTATAATTGCTTATGGATAGATAAGGTAAATAATTGGTCATGCTGTTATTGGATATAACTTAAGGCTTATAAAGGTATAACATGGAGTTTCAGGGTTGATCAAGTTTAAGAATTGATTTTGATCTTCGATGATTAATCGTAGCTAGGATCTAGGAATATAGTTACAACTGTACCTCAAGAAACAGACTAGTAAACCCTTTTTTATGCAAGTTAGTTAGAGACCCTAGAAAATTTTCAAATGGAACATTGTGTTAGGATAGAGGATAAGTAGTGGATATACAAGACGAGCGAATGATAAGGAACAATATGTTTGGGCTGAATAAATAAAGATGAATAAGATTGAAATTTTAGAAAAAGTTACCGAGACGAGGATTATGACCATGATTATCTACATGACATAAAGAGGATTACAGAGAGAACCATACCTTAAAAAAGATCTTGAAATTGAGATCCCATAAAGAATGAGGAGGCTATCCCGAGGAGATAGATGATATGAAATTTATGACAGAAAGATACAATGGAAAAAGTTGATATGAAAATCATACCATGAAATATTGTAAGCACCTGACCAAGATTATGGCATGAGATGAGAAGAAAAGATTTTAAGATAGAGAGGTAGAGTAATCCTAAATAGATTGATAAGTCGGATCTAGAGTAGAGTTGTACATAATATATGATACATTCCGGAGAATGGAGATGTTTTATATAAGGGTGAAAGAGGTTAAGAATTAATTGTCGTGTATTTTTGAAGATAGAGGATATTTATAGACCATGGCAGATCACATTGTGAGAAACCTTGTATTGTGTTAGCAAAAATTTTAATTGAAAATGATAAGCCGTGAAATAGAGTGTACTAATGGAAACTGGATAATATTAAGGACTTTTGAATACTATGAGTTTGATTCTGGATTAAGATTGGCTAGCCATATTTGAGGGACCATATGTTGTCCTAGGAACCTGATAGATAGGCTAATCATAGTACGAATTGGTGTGCAATTACCTCAGCCCGCTTGATTTTCCTATTATTCTAAGTGACTGGAAGTTGTTGTTTTAGACGTATCCATATTCTTTCCCTTCCTATTTCTAATCTCATAAATCTCGGATTCGTGATTTAGCAATTTGATCATCCTAAGGAATACGATTAAGAAGACCCAAATTCTCGTAGCCATGCCTTGATCTCAAATCCAAAACCTTGATTTCATACCTCTTCTGTCTAATAATAATATTACCTGTAATGCTCCAGTCCTAAAATATGTTGGACTAGGAGATCGTACACATGTTAGCTACGTATCGAGAGGACTCCACCCGGCTCGAATACGTATAAGTTGTCTAGACTATGGTAAAAAGTCTAATAATGGCAAGTCAAAACGAAATCTCAATCCACATAAACTAATAATCAACAAGAAGGAACAATATGGTTTGTGGTCTACAGCCCACTAACATATGTGTTCGATTAGACCCGAAGAACAAGATAGGTCTATAAAGCTAGGCTATAAATGCAGTGAGAGACATGGTAATAAAGATAAATATAAAATAATGATAAATACTACCACTATTGATACCTGAACCTACAGACAATCATCAACCACCTCCCTATTCTATGCAACCGCTCAACAATAACTTGGAAAGATCACCAGGTCCTCAGAGGACTAACAAGATACATATAAACATGCCTACTATGATAGTATATAACATGTATAGAAAACAAGAACAGTACATGAAGGACATATAATAAATGACATGTCATAGAGAAGTGTAATACTAGCCTTGGCTAACAATCAATCAAATAAATCTAATAGACTGTAGTACAATTAAATATACTTCTACTCTATAGTATGTTTCAAATGTAGTACAACGCAAGATACTTCCAATCAAGAATGGTCAAGTAGCCAATCCTAGTACCAACCTGCTCTCCTAAAGGAATACAAAGGTCAAGTAAAATCCTCTAAACTGTAGTATAATAAAAAAATACTCCCAATCAATAGAATGTCACAAGTGAGGTCAAGTCATACTCAAGTCAAGTCCAAGTCAATCAATCATGATTAGGTCAAGTCAAGGAACCATGGCATAGAACTGACATACTATCACAAGACACGGTGAACACGAATAAGACCAATAAACATGTAGTGAAAACAACTGATATCCTATACGTGCACGTAAATTTATGAAACAAGTAAAGAAGTAGATGATAAATAAGTACAAATAGTAACCCTATGAAAAAAAAATACAATAGAAAAAGAAAACATGTAAATACTGTATAAGTTCGGAAAGGTATACTTGTCTGGTGGTCGCGCGTAGAACCAACAATATCTAATCACTCAATGAGCCACAAAAGTCAAGCTCCCCCAATTGTCTCCGGATGCTGAAACAGACATCACCAACGTGTTTGGCATAGAAAAAATATCTAAGTTTGACTATCCATAAGTGCAATTCTGGATACAGGGGCAAAACAGTAATTTTGGGCCAAAGTAGTGACCACCGTTGGACCCACTTTGCACCAAAAAATATGCCAGAGCCTATGGTCTCTAAAGTCAACAAATTATATAACTATAAGTCCAATTTACCTATATGAACTCAACGGAATGTCTAGATTTAGATTTTGATGAGCCGTGCACAAAATCGTCTGTTGAGTTGGGTCGTGGTCCCGCCAAAATAGTGTTTTGGTCGACCTTCTCAGGATCGAACCAAACTTCGCTCACAGGACCAGAAAAATAATACGGGTCCAGTAGCATAACTTTCGTCATGAGGTGACAAACGTGTACAAAGTAATTGGCTAGTTTGCAAAGAGGCCGATATGAGATATCTCGACTGATATGCCTCAAATTCGTCGCACACACGCAACCAATTCGAGTTCCGTTGAATCCCACACGTTCGCAACATATTTACGCGTCTTTCGATGCTCACGAGTTGTGACCAAGTCACCCGGTTTGTCGGGACAGACCCCGTATCGGAAAATATTCTATGTTTTTCAGAACAGTTTTACCAAGTTGTTCTTGATTTTGGAAAACAAATTACTTTGCCTATACTTGATGAAAACATAAACTATAAAGAGGGTTTAGGAGACCTATAGGTTGTCTTAAATATTGTTTAATTGGATTTCCTAAATTCTCTTTGGATTGGCAGCAAGTCCCCTTCCAAATAGTGTCTGGACTGTTCTGTTTATTTTAAGGTTTGTTATTTTTTTCTTGATTTCGACTCAATTTCTCGTCAAAACCCGATCTATCCAACCCAAACTAATTTGTTGGTGTTCTAGTTTGTTAGGTTGTCTTCTAATCTACTAAGGTAGTTTGGGAATTCATGAAGGAACGAGGAAGAAATCAAAACTGAAAAATAGGTTGACAGGCTACTGCGGCTACTGTTGTCGAGCGCCTGCTGTGCACGAATTCCGGCGATGGACGACCGACGATGGCTCTAGAAGAGGCGCGTGAGGGCTGGACAGGTCACCCAAGGTCGAAGATAGTTTGGACTCGATTGATTCGTAGGCTGTCCTCGTTCTTGATCTCGAAAAACTGAGATTTTAGTTATATATATATATATATATATATATATATATATATATATATATATATATATATAAAATATATATATATATATATATATATATATATATATATATATATATATATAACTAATATATATATATATATATATATATTATATTATATATATATATATATATATATATATATATATATATATTATATATATATATATATATATATATATATATATATATATATATATTGATTTCTTTTTGGCCGATTTTGATCCGAATTCGTGATGGATTTTGAATAAGATTTTATTTGGATTTTTTATAATCTCATAAAGAATAGTAGGTATTCATAAGGAAAATCTGATTTAATTTGATGGGAAATTGGTTGATTCCCAGATATCCAATCTTCAAAATCCCCCTCGTTGGTTTCGGCCAAACTGGGTTTGATTGTATCGCCATACATATATATATTTTTTATATAAATACACATACACAGATATAAATATATCACACTCTTAACCCTAAAAATTCCCTAGAACATTTTAAGGAAATGTTTTAAATACTATACTTATGGAATTTCAAAAGTAATTGATAACTATAAGGTTTTAACAAACGAACTATTTTATTTAATAACACATATGATTAAAATTATATACATAAATATAGTAATAATCCAAATTAAATATACTTGTTTTTAAATAGAAAACAAAATAGCTACAATCTATTTAGGAAAGTTTTGCCAAAAATATTCATTTGATATCAATAACACCTTTATTATATATATTCAAATATTTAAGAAAGTATTAGTTAATCCGTTAAAAATAAAATACGAAATATATGCATATACCCATATATATTATATATATATATATATATATATATATAATATATATATATATATATATATATATATATATATATATATATATATATATATATATATATACATAGATGCCTCTGGACGCACAACATGACTACATGGGCTTAGGTTGGATTTGGGTCAAGTCCGGACTAAATTGGTACAACTGGGTCTCCTAAATGTCATAATCTTAATAAATAGCAAATTAAATTATTTGTATGGGTAAAGTCACATCTTTGACTAGTTTTCCTAGTAGGGATACTCTATGGCTAGGTCTTCCCTAGCATAGCTAATACATTAGTCAAAGCAGACAGTTATACTAGCCGTGCCAAAATTCCTAGTCGATATGCATCTCAAAACTTAACCATGGCTAAGGCCATATATATATAGTATTAGGCTATTATAAATATAATCGTATATATACGAATTTGGTATTTAAATCTATTAGGCCCAAGATAAATTCAAAATAATTTTACTAAGCCATGTCTGTAGGAACCCTAGAGGGGGGGTGAATAGGGTCAAGCTAACTAATCAAGCACTTAGCACAAGCTAATGGGCAATTTAAAAATATAAGTGCAAGAGAAGAAGCAATAACAATACCGACACACGATATATCCTGGTATCCTCCCAAGAGGCACTCCAGTCCCGGAACTCTCTCCGGCTTTAATCCACTATTTGAGTAAATAGTTACACACGAGTTTGGATCCGAAGAACTCCCCAACTTCTTACACGAGAGCTTTAGTCCGAAGGCCTCTCCGACTTCAACCGAGAGTTTGGATACGAAGACTCTCCAACTTCAACCGAGAGTTTGGATACGAAGACTCTCCAACTTCAACCTTTCACAATAGGTTTTGATCTCCTTATACAATAAGATGAAGATCTTACTTTTCAACTCAATAACTCTAACACAATTTGTGGATGACAAATAAAAGCTTTGTAGAGTTGTTTGTAGATAGGCTTTGGTGGTTTAGAAATTTTTAGGCTCAAATCATCAACCTTAAATGAAGGGGTTCAAGGCTATTTATAACAAAAGCATAGAAAAGAGCTCAAGGCAAATTTTCAGTCTTCGAACAGGCATACCGTCGGTATGAACCGGCATACCGGCGGTATATCGGTCTGGAATGCAACAGCTAGAAATATAGCCGTTTGGATCATTAATTGCTCGGATTTTCGACCGTTGGAATTTCAACGTTACTAAATCGGTATACCGTCGGTATGAACTAGTATGCCGTTGGTATGCCGATTTTGTAGATAGAAACTTTCGGTGAACAAAATTGGTATACCGTCGGTATGGACCGGTATACTGTCGGTATGCCGGTTTTCATCAAAAAACGATCCTGGGCTAATTTCTACCCTAGCTTTCGATTTTACCATCCATTTTTTATGTTTACAATTATTCCTAAGACTCATTATAGACTCCAGAAATATTGTAGCAGGTGCAGGCTTCTTCAGAGTCTTGAAATGATGATGGCATGGCATGGTTTCTTTCCTTGATAGATGTTGGCTTTTTTCCTTGGTGACAGCTGTCCAAAAATATCCAGTCTTGAAATAATGATGGCATGGCGTGGCTCCGGAGATGTCGTCGGGTGGTTCAGAAAAATCTTGTGGGATCCGTCGTCTTTGGCCCACTATGATTTCTTCATTGCATATGTCCACATTGATCTTGTTTATTGCTTTTCTGTATGTACATGTTAGACGAACAACGCAATATACATAGTACCAAGTACGATAAGTTTAATGCATATTAGGACAATGTTGAGTTTAAGTATAAGTGCTAAGGTGATAGCATAAATATTAGTGAGATCATAATGTTAAATTTAATTGAATGACCACAATCAAAAACATAGTTTTCATTTTGGCAACCCGATTAAATTTAAAATAGATAAGCTCATATCACCAATATGTAAACCAATAGGCACATATCACCAAAGGTATAAGTATAAGTAGAAATGCTTTAGCGATAGTATGAAGATTAGTGATAATGAAGTTCTAAACTTAACATATTAACCATATTCAAAAACATGATACAATCATTGGGCCAACAATGGCAACCTAACATGGCTCTACCAAGTGGGGTTGGCTAGGTTAGGGTCCAAATATATTTTCTAAACAAATCGAACTCGAAAAGTCAGCCAATGAGTCTTTTGTGCTTTTCGTAATTAAATAGCACATGGAAACTTGATTGAGTGGCACACCCTTAGCATGTATGTCGCAGGCTCGAAATTGGTCAAAATTATATATTGGGTCAAATGGTTTTAATCAATGTCGAGTCCCGAACTCAAATTGGAAGTTAAGTCTGGAATTACGATAAACGGTCAATTGGCCTAAATTGACCCAAAGTTGTGCAAAATTAAAAAATGCTAGAGAACAAGTTCGGATGGGACATGATATATCAAATTGAAGGTGAACTTGTCTACTTCAAATCTCATGAAGGACGTTTTGAAAGATTGGTATTTTTTGTGCTCCAAAAATCAAAGCTACAAAAAAGTACATCTATAGTCCTAATAAAAAACATATATAATTTAATAAAAATAAAAAAAATCCAAAAAATTAGGGTCCTTACATTACCCTAGATGTTTTTCCTTCCAAATTCCTAATCAAGTATCTAACTAAGTCGTGCCCCATGCCAACAAAAAAATTCCATTGAACTTATCAAGATCTTCCTTACCATGATCTACAACTTCTATGTTTGTAATCCTCTTGAACTTGTCTCCCCATTATGCAATTATAAATTTCTCTACGTCCAACCGAGTCAATTCCTTATAACATATTGAAACCCTGACCCATATAGAAGTAGCACAGAATTGATAGTAATTTCCTTATAGAGTAATTGACCAAAAGTACCATGATAGTACCTAGGTCCCCTCAGTTACTACAGACTGTAATACCTAAATTCACGTATTCCTTTCCAAAGCCTTGCTGGTAGAATCATCACCATGGGCTTGATGTTGCATTTATAAAGTTGAGGTGCATTTAGAATTTAGTAGGATATGCACCCTAGATATTAGTGGCATCATTAGCCCACATGAACCGTACGACTAATCGTACTTGACTCCTTTAAGATATTAATAATCTATCATGTTATATTATGTCTTAGTGTAATTTCGAGGATGAAATTCCCTAAGGTGGGTAGGCTGTAAGCCCCCTAGATTTTAGGGTTTATTTTAAAAATTTTAAATAAATTATTTTCAATAAATATTTTATTATAATTAGTTTTGATCATTAAATGTACTTTTTTGTGACTTTGATTTTTGGAGCACCAGGGATGTCAATCTCTCAAAACTTCCTTCATGAGTTTAGATATAGACAAGTTTATCTTTATTTTATATATCATGTCCCACTCAAACTTGTTCCTTTATACTCTGTTTATATAACACAACTTTCGGGTCATTTAGGCCATTTGACCATCTATCGCAACCTGGCCTAACTTCTAATTTAATTTCGGAGCTCGACATCGATCCAATCTAATCGACCCAATATATGATTTTGACCTATTTTGAGTATACTACACACATGCTACTTGTGTGCCATCCAATTGAGCTCCCGCATGCGATTATTTGACCAATGATTATATATGACTAAATTTGTAGTCATGACCACACCTAGCCCAATCTTGACCCAACCTAACCTAAATGAACCTAACCTAAACTACTTATGACTCCCTCATGACCACCCAAACACACAATACCACACAACCCTCTATAAAACACCAAATATCAAGGCTAATCACACACAAAACTAAGGGACAAACCTCATTAACCAAAATACCTAAATGAGGTTGGTTCATGATATGCATCCCCCCTTCATTTAAGATTAACCCAATTTCGCCAAGCTAAAGGGTAGCTTGCACCATCCCATCCAACAGCCATGACAAGTCAATCCAACACTAGTAACTACATAACATAACCTATATTCCTTCTTCCGTACTCAACCTCACCCTCACATTTAATGCACACACACACACACACTTCTTTCATCCTCCTGTATAACTCTTTTCCTTCTATTTTAAATATACACAATACATGCATGGCCGACTAAACATCCTCTATTCCTATTCTACTGCTGTGGCTACTTCTTTTTTTTCCTCTCCTTTACCAAAAAAACCCTAGTAAACTCCTTCTTATTTCCTCATGATTCCTTCCTCTTCTTTGCCTTCCTTCATCATCCTCTCCCTCCTCTTCCTATTCGACTTCTAGAACTTTTACTGCTGCCTAAGCCTCGGCCAGCCAAGAAGAGATTCCCTAGATCCCCTATGACCTACCTCAGTTGGACAAGACCAGCCAAAGACGACTGATGGACAGTTGCTGCCCCGCCCTTATTTTTTTACTGCTACAGTTCTTGCACGTGCGGCCACCCCTGTCGACTGACAGCCACTGTAGATGGCAGTCTCATGTTGCCATGAACCTCCCAGCCTCGCGGCCTTCGGTACGATAGCCGTGCACCACTGACAGGAAGGCAGCAGCGTTGTTGATTCTTACAGCCGCGTATGCCTTCCGAACGGCACGTCGACCGCCCATCGCCATGCAAGTCACCTTGTTTCCTTTTCGCACCACCGGTGACCACCATTGCACCACCCTGGAAAGCCTAGTAGCCAACCCATACGACTGGGAGTCGATTCTAACTTTGCTTCAAAAATCCTACCGTTACGTGCAAATCGCACAGTCAGAATTCATGCCTCTAGACAGCGACTTCGTACGTGTTTTCTGGGCGATCTGACTTTTAGATCATCAAAACATTCTTCCGTCACAATCTTGGTATGTAGCTCTTCCTTCACTTATATTTTTAGCTATTAATTCCTTCATTTGATATGTCACAATTGGCCACCAAGTTGTCAGAATAATTGTATTTATTTTTGGTAGTTTCTGGAAGCCGAGTTCGCAGAATTTGTTCCTCCTCTACCGTAGCTCCATTTTACAAGCTACTAGTTCTAGTGCACATCTGGTTTAACCCTCTTCTTATCATAAAATTTCATTCCAATATGAGCTCGTTTGATTAGTTGAATTCGACGCCAAATTTGGTCGTTCGAATTCGTAATTTACAACTTGTAAAATTCTAATTTTGGACCCAGGACTTCGAATTCTAATTTTGACACCCCCAATGGACTCGTGGCATCATTCTGCCCAGAAATCATATATAGTTTGCTATATTGGAGGACATGGGCCCCAGCACGTATTTTACTGCAAATCGGGTCCTACAGTCCGGTTCAACGGATCATTTTGAGATCGGCTCATCGAAATCCATTCCTAGATATACCGTTGGATTCATGTCATTATTCTGGACTCGTTGACATATAGTTTGCTAGATTTAGTGTACATGGTCCTGGCACACATTTCAGTGCAAATCGGGTCCCGTAGTCCGGTTTAATGGGTCATTTTGAGATTGGCTCATCGGAATCGAATTTTGGATATACCGTTGGGTTCGTATCATAATTCTAAACTCGTTGACATATAGTTTGCTAGATTTACTGGACATGGGCCTCGATACACATTTTTGTGCAAAACGGTTCCTATAGTCCGAGTTAACGGGTCATGTTGAGATCGGCTCATCGAAATCCAATTTTGGATATACCGTTGGGTTCGTATCATCATTGTGGACTCATAGATAAATATTTTGCTAGATTTTGATGACTTTGATCCTAACATGAATTTTGTTACAAGTGGGTCCAACGGTTGTACCGTATTTTGACCTAAAATTACTATTTTACCCTTGTGTCTAGAATTGGACATATGGATAGTATATCATAGCTTTTGTTTTAGCATCCGAAAACGTTCATGGACACTCCTATGTTGCTACCTTTTTTGGACTTGATTATTCGCTAGCAAGACATCATCAGCTCACTCTTTCACACCAGGCAAGATACCTTGCCATACTTGTTATGTTTATATCATTCATATTTATTCTTGTGTTGTTAGTTGGTGAAACTAGTAGTGTGCGTCCAAGGATGACTTGGGTGCTATCGATGGTGGTATCGATGTTATGGGTGCGTACGTATAACTTAGAGTTAGTAAACATACCCGGAATGGTGAAGTTATCACGAACAACTTCTATGACTTTTCACGAGACATAATATGGCACTGTGAGTGACGATTCATTGTGTTGGAACGAGCTTATGCATTCGACTGATCATCGGTGCATGCGGTTCGTGTGTCGGTACATATAGAGTTAGATGGCTTCTAAGTTAGAGACTTGCATTGAGATACGGATTGTCTGAGTCGTGGATACGACTTGTACAGTTCATGTGCAGGGAAGCCTATCAGTATGGTACAACCATATATATTTTTCATCCTCGGGGTAGCCCAGGTAGGGGCATATGTACTTAATAATGTGTATATCCGGCAGCGGCCACTAGCTGCGTGCTAGGTACGGTCTGAACGTACGCTAGTATATGTACATTAATCGGCTCATGATCCGACGTCGCCCCGTGCTTCGATGCAAACCCTTATTCACATACCCATACGCTCCAAAGTCATATTCAACATGCATTCACATAGAATAGTTAGTTCCTGTACCTACCTCGGATCGTATAATTGTACAGTGACTTATCATGGGCTGGTATGCCATCCATTGTTCATGATTGGTCAGAGATATAGTTTACTGATTGGTGACTGGTTATTGGACCGTGTTATGATTCGGGTTGTTTCTTTTATTCAATTAATATTATGGCATGTATTTCTGTATCTTGCTATGTCCCGCTGAGGACCTGGTGATCTCTCTAGGTGTTTACTAGGCAGTTAGTACAGAGTAGCTCGGCAGGTGCTGCATGATGCACTGAGGTTTCAGGTGTATATATATGTGTTCTCTAGTATTTCCATTTACTTTTCCCTGTATATACTTCATCTTTATTTGATTCATGCTGCTATGTAGCCTATTATTTGCAAGCGTATTCCTTTTTTGAGCTTGCTCGAACATATATATTACTAGGTGGCCAACTTTAATATATTATGTTCATTCTTGATATTCGCTTCATTATTATGGATTAAGATATAGATGATTAGTTAATTTTAGTACCCTTGATAGCGTAGCACGTCTAGGGATACATCCATTAAATTGGCAACTTATCCTAGATCGTATTAGCTGACATGCTCGCGTCTTAAGTTTATATATATTTTGGAACTGGGCGTGACACATTCATATATAAATCTAATAATAACCAAAAGTATTTTTATGTATAATTTAATTTTGGCCCAAACGTATCTTATAAATAGAATAATTGCATTAATGACCTTAAGGTCATATATAAATAACTTTTTTAAATATAATAATTATTATTTATTAGATCTTTAGGCCCAAAACTTGTTGAAGTCCAAAATAATCGTGTAGGCCCAATATCTAAAATATATATTATTATATAAATCTAATTTATACAAATGTCCAAAATATTTTCATATATAATTTTGTTCCATACTAATTTGTATAGAAGATTACATTAATGTGTTGGAGCCCATATTTAAGTAAGGAGTTCAGAAATAATTAATTTTATTTATTTGGGCCATCTAAACCCAAAATCTTTTGAACTCCAAGGTAATTTGTATATATGATAATAATCTCATAAAACTACTTAGTAAAAATCAATAACCCAATAACCATGATCATGAAGACTATAGTCTATAATCTATATAGATAATTAAAGGAAATAAAAAATCGTTATTTTAAAGATTTAGGAAAATTTAGAAAGAAAGAAAAAAAATTAGAATTCTGGAGAATATCAGAATTCGGTTAAAGGAGGTTACAAAAGAAGTCAAAGTAGGCTTAACTTCCATTGCCCCAATCCCCAGATCTATTGTACTCAGAATTCCTATTTAAGAATTTCTATTGTACTCTTCTCTTTTTATTAATACAAAAGTTTTAGTCCTTTGTGCTTTTTGTTTTGAAACAAGTAACACCAAGAATGAACAATATATGCCATGGTATGCAGCCCAATAACACATATGTTCGATTTGACCCGAAGAACGATTTGGCTCTACAAAACAAGACTAAATAGAAGAATATAAATAATGAATAGATATAAAAGCACGATAAAATACCTGAGCCAGATACATTAATATCTCCATTATCAGCAGACTATCTCTACATTACTAACTACATGGAGAGATTACCAGGTCTTCAGGGGATATAGCAAGGTACAAAAAAATATGCCAATGTAACAATAAAGAAAAATATAAACTAAAGAATAACTACTGCAACCAGTCTACCCGATATGCATATGAGAACATAATCTGGATATCAGACTATAATAACCGAGTCTCACAAGCACCTCAGCAATTCACACCTAAGGAACCGTGTCGTGATTCCTTACGTAAATGTGTTAAAACACTAAAGCTTGGCTATAGAGACAATGGCAAATGAGTCAGGTAACAACCAAGTACTGGCTACAGAGACAAGACTAAACGTGTCAAGGTAGACTGATATGCCAGTAATGTTCTCCCCACCCCATATTCTAGTACTATCAATCGAGTCTTGTCAAGTCAAGTACACCTCAAGTACAAGCAACAAATAGCCTATCACGAAGTCCGTAGCCATGAATATCTCATGTAGACTCCGTATCATGATTGTGTCAGTGTCCTACGGTCTTTCGTGTCAATAAAATATGAATAAAATGCATCGTCATGACTAGTGTTGATATTCGATATCTATATGACGATATTGGCACCCGAATCAATTTGGACGCTAAGTATCAACAACCCTATATCCTCAATGTAACCACCACTTTTCTAAAATGAGGGTAATTTTAAACTTTTGTAATTTTTATTATTTAATAATAATATTTAAATCATATTAAGATTTTTGGTGATTTTCTTTATCTATTTTATATTATTTAGATGGGTGAATTGTGATTTTGGTTGTTGCTAGCTTAACCCTAGAGACTGCTTGACTTAGAGACTAACCATGACCAAGGAGACTCGACCATGTGACTAGATTGGCTAATTACCTATTTTTAGGCTAAGGGTATTTTAGTCATTATGTATTACTTTGAATTTTATTAATTTATTAATTAAATTGCTTGTTGTGCGGTTTGATTGGTAGCTGAATTGGTATTTTGGTAGTATAAGTGGTTTGACTTTAACCAACCATGATTAGAAACCTAATACCATAGTTATACTTAAATTTTCATCTTTTAGAATTTATTAGTTATTTTTAGAATGATTTAAATGAATTTGAAGTCATTTTCTAGTTAGCCTTTTAAAGCCTTTTTGACTTGTGCTGTATTAGCAACTTAGGGAGCCTAGGCCCACATGAAAACCCTAACCCTAACACCCCTACCCCTGGCCGACCATAGCAGCCCCTTTCTCATTGTGTAGAGAAACATATTAGCCTCCAAGAGAAACCCTAGCCTCCACTCTCCAAAAATCCCAACTTTTTCATCCGGAGTCCGTATCTCCCCAAACGAATTCTGTTACGCTCGTAGGAAGGAGAGGATTTTCCTGGAGTACTGCTAGCAAGGAGGAGGAGACATTTGCTCGGGAGAAATCGGCCGACAAAGCACACGGGGAATTCCTTTTATTGAGATTTTGACTCTCAATAGATAAATCCTGATCTACCTTTGTTTCTCCTAAATTTTCTTCATTATTTCATCCATATAGGCACCCTTGATATGTGTATGAAGTTTCGTAGGATTTTGGCTTCGTTTGATAGCGGTATCGGACACGTATCGGTCTTGTTGGCACATTTTATGTTGATATTATTAACAACATCTTCGTAGTTTAGTTTTCTCTGTTTTCAGATTGATATCATTTCAAAAGCTCTACTACTTAAGGTCTGTCCATTCAAGATTACCAACCTGTGCCTTGAAGACTGACGCAAAGACCGGTGCTCCTTGAAAAGACGGCTCTCTACACTTTAAGATTTCGAGTCTGTATAAGGTCTAGGTCTTTTCTGGAAACACTTAAGGTTGGATGACATTACTAAAAGCTTTCTATTCTTAAAGTCAAAAATCAATATCTTAAAGAACGACATATCGACGGTATGCTCCGGCATACCGGCGGTATACCGTTTTGTTGAGCACAAAACTTTTTGTGAGAAAATGTCGGCATACCGACAGTATGCTCCGGCATACCAACGGTATACCATTTTGTGGTCTACAAAACATTCTGTGATATTGATCGAAATATCCACGGTATACTCCGACATACCGGCGGTATACCGTTTTGTGAGCCAGAAAACATTCTGTGACAAACGTCGAGATACCGACGGTATGCTCCGGTATACCGACGTTATACCATTTTGTTTTATTACAAAACGTTCTGTGACACACATTGGTATACCGACGGTATACCGCGGCATACCGACGGTATACCGGGTTACGTAATTTGATTTTTGAATGGCAAAGACTAGCATTAATGGCAGCATTAAATGCTCCCAACAGATATTAATATGACCGTTACTGCTTGACCGGTATACCGACGGTATGTCGGTCCATATCGATGGTATGCCGGTCAGCCTGTATCCAGGAGCATTAAATGCTACCTACTCTTGGTTTCTCTATAAATGAAAGCCTTCTCTTTCTTGAAGCTTTCACCAACTCTTGCCATAAATTTTCTAAACAACCAAGAGCTTCACCATTAATACTCTACCAAGCTTTTAATTGTCATCCTCTCCCAAAGTGCTAGAGTATTTAATAGTTGTAATTTTCGATCTTCAAGTGTTAGAAGATCAATAATTTCTCTTCTCATTTCTTTGAAGTTGGCGAGCCTTCATAAGAAAACTCGTGTGTTGAAGTTGGCGAGTTATTCGGATCCAAACTCGTATTGAAGTTGGCGAGTTCTTCGGATCCAAACTCGTGTGTACTATTTTATTAAATTGTGAATTTAAGCCGGAGAGAGTTCCGGGACTGGATTGCCTCAAGCGAGGATACCAGGATACATCTTGTATTTGATCTTCTTACTCTATCTTTTTATTTGACGTATATTGCTTCTTGTGCTTAAGTTATTTTTTATTTCCCTATTCACCCCCCCTTTAGGGTTCTACAATTGGTATCAGAGCTTTGTTCTCTTGATTTGGATTTACACCCTTTGAGTGATCTATGGCCATTAACCCTAGTATCAACACCTTCCACAATGAGGGACACTCCACAAATAGGCCTCCCCTATTTGATGGAACCAACTATAACTACTGGTAGATTAGGATGGGCATTTATCTGAAGTCCATAGATTTCGATTTATGGGATTGTGTGATAAATGGTCTCCCTACTCCTTCCAGAGTTATTGAGGATGTTGCATCTGACACCCTTAGGGACATACTTACTGAAAACACCAAGAAGATTGCTATTCGAGATGCCAAGTCTATAAACGATCTTTATTGTGCTCTCGATAGTAGTGAATTCAATAGAATCTCTACTTGCAAGACTTCCAATGAGATTTGGAAGTTACTTGAAGTCACACAAGAGGGTACATCACAAGTAAAGGAATCCAAGATTAGTAGACTCACGCAAGAATATAAGTCCTTTAAGATGAAACATGATGAGTCTATTACTTGTATGTTTACTCGTTTTGGTGATATTATTAATCCTCTTTCTTCTCTTGGTAAGGAATATCGTGCTCATGAAAAGATCAAAAAAATCCTTAGAGGATTGACAAAAGGATGGAGTCCTAAAGCTACCACAATCATTGAGGGGAACGACCTGACAGTCATGAACCTTGAGACCCTCATGGGGAAGCTAATGACTCATGAACTCGATATGAAAGATCAAGAGGAATCTTCCATACAAAAGAAGGAGAAGGAGAAGGCCAAAGAGATGGAGAAGTCTCTTGCTCTCAAAGTTACAAAGTCCTACTCTAAGGATAGCTCCGACGACAACGAGTCGGACAATGATAAAGAAATAGCTCGCACAGCTAATCACTTTCGAAAGTTCCTCAAATTCAACAAAGCCAACCGCTTCAGACGGGACAATGAAGACGATCCGGCATGCTATCAATACAAAAGAACCAGACACATCAAGAGGGAATGTCCTATGATAAGAAAAGACTCAAGCAAGTACGAGAAGCCTAGCAAAAGAAGCTCGTCCTCCAGAAAATTCGCCAACACAAGCATTTGGTGTGAGAGTGATGCAAGCAACTCCGACAACGACAAAGAGTGCAAACACAATACCAAGGTTTTCTCATGACAACCGATGAGGTACTTGATGATCTCTCCTTAAATACTCTTACTTATGATGACTTGGAGAAAGCTATCCTTAAACTACATGAAGAGCACAAAGGTGTTAGGAATAAATACAAGAAATCTCTAAAAGAGGTTGATGCTCTTCAACTTGAAGTAGAGAGACTCTCAAGCATCATTATTGATGTAAAGGGGAAATCTCCTGCTTCTGACATGGATGAAATAGTCTTTGCGACTCAAGTTTTAAGAATCCCTTGTCACCATCAAGAAAAGGATGATGAGATTCAATCCATGAGAAGGGCTTATGAATTTGCTATGCATAAAGTTCAAGATGCTAATAGGAAAGAATATGATACTTCTGTTAAGTATAATGATCTTCTTGTACAGAGTAAGAAACTAGGTAAAAAGAACACTACTCACATACATACTCCAAGACACTCCACACTCATCACAATGCTAGGCATACTTCTTACATGAACACTACACACAAGTCCTTTTCTAACACAAGGAAAGGACCATTTGTTAAGAAAAACACTTTGTATCATGCTTTTTATTATCATGATCATAATACTAATGATAGAACTCCTCGCACTAGAGATTCACATATGCATGATACTCACACGTCTTCTTCTAAATCCTCTATGATTTGCAACTATTGTGGCTTGCTTGGACATATGACCAATTATTGTCATACAAGGAAACTAGTTGATAAGAAAGTTTTTAAGTGGGTTCCTAAGACTAACACTCAAGGACCCATACGATCATGGGTACCAAAATGTTCATCTTCAACTTATGTTGTAGGTGAAGAGTCTTTCTCATGCTAGAAGCAACTGGATTCTCGATAGCGGTTGTTTACGGCACATGACCGGGGATGCTTCATTATTTACAACGCTATCGATGAAGAAGGAAGGACACGTCTCCTTTGGTAACAATCTTAAAGATCACATTATAGGAAATGGTAATATTGGTTCCTCTCCTTATCCTTGTATTAAGAATGTGTGTCTTGTTACTAATCATAAACACAATCTTCTTAGTATTAGTCATCTTACCGATAATGGTTATGATATCAAGTTTGTTAAGCTTAAATGTTTCATTATCGATAGTTCAAGTAGATCTACTATTTATGAAGGCATTAGAGAAAACAATATCTATGTTTTATATCTTGTCGAAGACACTAACAATGACAGGTGCTTAGTTGCTAGGAACGATGAAAGTTGGCTTTGGCACATGAGGCTCGGACACGCCAACATGGAAACCATTTCTCATCTTGCCACCAAGAATCTCGTAAGAGAACTCCCAAGTATCCTTTTCAAAAAGGATTTGGTGTGTGAAGAATGTGAGAAAAGTAAGTTGACCAAGTCATCCTTCAAATCCATCAACTCTATGAGTACCTCTAGACCTCTTCAACTTATTCATATGGATCTTTTTGGTCCTAGTAGAGTTGCTTATCTTTGAGGCAAGCTTTATGCTTTTATTTTGGTTGATGATTTTTCGAGATTTACTTGGGTTATTTTTCTTGCTTGCAAAAGTGATACTTTTTGTGAATTTGTTGTTTTTTGTAAACGTGTTTAAAATGAGAAATGTTTTTCTATTAACAAGATTAGAAGTGATAATGGAGGAGAATTTGACAATGCCGATTTCAAAAGATTTTGAAAAAATGATTTTGGACAAGATTTTGCTTGTCCACGAACTCCGCAACAAACTGGTGTTGTGGAGAGAAAGAATAGAACCCTTGGCGATATGGCCCGGGTTATGTTAAACCAATATAAGCTCCCCCAATATTTTTGGGCGGAAGCCGTTAACACGGCATGTCATATTATAAATAGGGTCTTGATTAGACCTATTTCTAAAAAGACTCCTTATGAGCTTTGGTTTGACAAAATTCCCTCTATTGAATATTTTAAAGTTTTTGGATGTAATTGTTTTATTTTGAATACCAAGGATAACCTAGGCAAGTTTGAAAAAAGCCTATGGAGGAATATTCCTTGGACACTCTTCTCATAGTAAAGGTTTTCGTGTTTTAATAAAAGAAGTCTTGTTGTTGAAGAGTCAATCAATGTCTCTTTTAATAAACTTAACTCTTCTACATTCTCCTCTTCTGATGATATTGATGACATCTCGTTTGGGTTGGAGAACTTCTCTATTAGAGATCGTCCTTCTTCATCTAACAATGAAGTTGTGACTCCTCCAACAAAAGAGTCTCCACCTCTCGAGCCTCCTCAAAAGGATCTCCCAAAGAATGGAGATTTGTCACCAATCATCCTAAGGAGCTTATCATTGGGGATCCTTCTTCCAGTGTTAGCACTAGATCATCCACTCGTGATCATTGTGCAAACATGGCTTTTATCTCTCAAATAGAGCCTAAAAATATTAATGACGCTTTTTTGATGAATTTGGATGATAGCGATGCAAGAATAGCTAAATCAATTTGAGCGAAACAAGGTTTGGGAACTTGTCCCAAAACCTAGAAATCACCCCATTATTGGAACTAAATGGGTGTTTAAAAATAAACTTAATGAAGATGGGTTATTGACTCGTAACAAACCCCGATTGGTTGCTCAAGGCTATAACCAAGAGGAAGGCATTGACTACGACGAAACCTATGCTCCGGTTGCTCGTCTTGAATCCATTCGTATGCTATGTGCTTTTGCTTGCTTTAATGATTTTAAACTCTTTCAAATGGATGTTAAGTGTGCTTTTCTAAATGGTATTATTAAAGAGGAAGTTTATGTAAAACAATCTCCTAGCTTTAAAGATTTTTAATTTTCTAATCACGTGTTCAAACTCCACAAAGCCCTTTATGGCCTCAAATAAGCTCCCCGTGCTTGGTATGAGCGCCTTAGCTCCTTTCTTGTTTCACACAATTTTTCTAAGGGCAAAGTCGACACAACACTTTTTATCAAATTCCATAGTGGGACTCTTTTATTGGTTCAAATTTATGTCGATGACATTATTTTTCGTTCTACTAATAATACACTTTGTGTAGAATTTGCTAAAGTTATGTAGGAAGAATTTGAAATGAGCATGATGGGTGAACTATCATTCTTTTTGGGCTTACAAATCAAACAAGGACCCAAAGGGACCTTCATCAATCAAGCAAAATATACAAAGGATCTCCTCAAGCATTTTAAACTTGACTCATCCAAATCAATGAGGACTCCTATGGCAAAAACGACAAAGCTTGACAATGATAAAGATGGCACGTCGGTCGACATTCGTAAGTATCGAAGTATGATAGGTAGTTTACTTTATCTAACTGCTAGCCGTCCTGATATCATGTTTAGTGTATGTCTTTGTGCACGATATCAAGCAAATCTAAGGAATCACACTTATGTGCCGTCAAGCGTATTTTTCGATATCTCAAAGGCACCGTTAACATAGGCCTTCGGTATCCGAAATCTTCATCCTTTGAGCTTCACGGCTTCTCGGATGCAGATTTTACCGGATGCAAGATTGACCGATAGAGCACTAGCGGCACATGTCAATTCCTTGGGAAGTCCTTAGTGTCGTGGTTTAGTAAGAAACAAAATTATGTTGCTCTTTCAACCACTGAGGCCGAGTATATTGCGGCCGGTTGCTGTTATGCAAATATTCTTTAGATGTCTCAAACACCTATAGATTATGGTATTTCTCATACTTGTACCCCTATTAAATGTGATAATACTAGCTCGATCAATCTCACGAAAAACCCGATTTGTCACTCACGTACGAAGCACATTAAAATTAGACACCATTTTCTTCGTGATCATCAACAAAAGGGGGATATCCGACTTGAAATTATTGACACTACTTATCAGTTAGCCGATATTTTCACCAAACCTCTCCCGGAGGATCGCTTCGTTTTTCTTTGCAAAGAATTGGGCATTTTAAATTTTGACTCATAGTTCTTCTCGGCCGACACACCGACGGTATACTGCGGTTATACCAACGGCATGCCGATTTTGGTTCAAAATTATGTTCTGTGCCAAAATTGGTATACCGTCGGCATACGTCGATATACCGACGGTATACCGGTCCGAGGTTGACTACTTAGTCATTACTGCTCTCGGGCCCCACCACTCTTCCATTCTCTCTTTATTCCTTCCCCTCATTAACTACCCATCACATCCATCATTCCTCATTTAATACGCAACTCCTCTTTCCCTCTTCCCCATTCCATAACTTTCCATCCACATTAATAACCCACCCCTTCCTCTCCCCCCTTTAACTCCTTCATTATCTCCATTTCAAAACTACCTCTTTTTTCCCTCATGCTCTACAACCGTTCCTACTCTTCCCTTTCCCCATACCTTTTAAAAACCCACCTTCTTCCTCCTTATTTTCTTCATTTCACAAACCTACTTCCTCCTTCCAAACTTCCTCCACTCCTTCATGGCCAATCCCAAGCGTCCCCGTTCCTCCTCTACCGTTTTAAATCCCTTTACCCCGGTAGCTCTCCCCCATGAATATGACCAGCGGGTCTTCACCTCCTCCTTGGCTGCCGAATCTTGGTTTCAACACTTCGTGCACCATAACGTCTACAAAGGCCGTGCCATTAACTGGAACCTCTTCTCCGGCCATGTTTCTCTCTTCGAGGAGGTCGGTCTCTCTTCCCTCCTTCGGCGTCAGGTGCCTGTCTACACCGCCGCCGTGCGTCTGTTCTACTGCAACATGATTTCTGACGCCGAGCATGGTGCCATTGAGACGATGGCCAACGACCGCCTTTTTTGCCTGACGGCTCGTGACATCGGTAACATTCTCGGCGTCCCGGACAGAGGAGAGGCTCTGTCGGGCTTGGCCGCTCTTCATCCTTCGGCGGCGTGCTCCTTTGACAAATTCTGTGCTATCATTTGCAAGGGTCCAAACCCTCATAATATCCCAGCCCTCTTCGCCCAGCTGGAGCCGTTCTATTACGAGCTCCATAGGATCTTGTGACACACCATCTATCCCAAGGGCAGCAACTATGATGCCATCACCGGTGATGCCCTAGTGTGCATGTACTACCTATATTCGAAGAAACCTTGGTCCTTCCCCAAGACTCTTCTCCATGCTTTCTTTAGCGTCCTGCCTGCGAGGAAGCAGAATCTGTACTATGGATCCTTCATCACTCTTATCTTGGAAGCCAAGCAAGTCGACCTCTCCCCTTGCTACTCGAACGGTGTCCCATCCTTCCTCGCTGTTTCTCGCTCCGTCGGTGGTGCCTCTACATCTCGTACCTCCTCCTCCAAAGAGCCGCCAGCTTCTGCTCCTGCTGCACCCGTCTCTACTCCTCCTGTCTTCGGCCGCTACATGCCGCTGACACAGCAGCATTTTGACATGCGTATGGCTCAGACAGAGAAGCAGACGCAGGCAAACACTCATGGACTTGGAACTCTGATCCAGTCCTGCTTCCATGATCAGGCATATTTTATTCAGCGCACCCTTCAAGACCGAGATGCATTTTTGGATCTGAATCTTCAGGATCCGATGTACCAGGCATCCCGCTTTAACGATCTCAATGCCTACGGCTTTATGTACCCGGACGACATTGATCCTTTTGGCGCTTTCTACCAGGCTCAGGATGGTGGGGATGATCTGGCTGATGAGTAGGGGTTACTTCCTTATGTTGGTGGTGTCGAATAAGTGGTTGTCTTATTTTGTTTGTGGTTGTTTTTATATCTTTTGCGGTCCTTTGGGGACCAGTGTTTGGTTGTTCCTAGTTGTTTGCAGTCCTACGGGGACTTGATATCTGTCCTTTTATTGTCTTGCCAACTCTCGTAGAGGAGAGTTTTTCATATGACTTTATGTAGTGTGTTGTGGTTGTCACACATGTATCCCATTTCCAACTTTTATATATTAATACATGCTTTTGTCTATGATATTGTGTTCCTTTTTCATGCCTTCTTTTATATTTTCCTTTCCATCTTTGACTAAGTGACAAAGGGGGAGAAACGTATTGAGGGGGATTTATCTACCTACGGGAGAGTCACTCCCTGAAGATGCTATCTCTCTATTTTGTCAATTATCAAAATAGAGGAGATTGTTGGCACATTTTATTTTGATATTACTAACAGCATCTTCGTAGTTTAGTTTTCTCTGTTTTCAGATTGATATCATTTCAGAAGCTCTACTACTTAAAGTCTGTCCTTTCAAGATTACCAACCTGTGCCTTGAAGACTAAAGCAAAGACCGGTGCTCCTTGAAAAGACGGCTCTCTTCACTTCAAGATTTCGAGCCTATACAAGGTCTAGGTGTTTTCTGTAAACACTTAAGGTTGGATGACAATACTAAAAGCTTTCTATTCATAAAGTCAAAAATTAATACCTTATAGAATGGCATACCGGCGGTATGCTCCGGCATACCGGCGGTATACCGTTTTGTTGAGCACAAAACTTTCTGTGAGAAAATGTCGGCATACCGACGGTATGCTCCGGCATACCGACGGTATACCGTTTTGTGGTCTATAAAACATTCTGTGATATTGATCGGAATACCGACGGTATACTCCGGCATACCGGCGGTATACCGTTTTGTGAGCCAGAAAACATTTTGTGACAAACGTCGGCATACCAACGGTATACCATTTTCTTTATTACAAAACGTTCTGTGACACACATCGGTATACCGACGGTATGCCGCGGCATACCGACGGTATACCGGGTTACGAAATTTGATTTTTTATTGGCAAAGACTAGCATTAATTATAGCATTAAATGCTCCCAACGGATATTAATATGATCGTTATTGCTTGACCGGTATACCGACTGTATGCCGGTCCACACCGACGGTATGCCGGTCAGCCTGTATCCAGGAGCATTAAATGCTACCTACTCTTGGTTTCTCTATAATGAAAGCCTTCTCTCTCTTGAAGCTTTCACCAACTCTTGCCATAAATTTTCCAAACAACCAAGAGCTCCACCATTAATACTCTACCAAGCTTTTTAATTGTCATCCTCTCCCAAAGTGCTAGAGTATTTAAGAGTTATAATTTTCAATCTTCAAGTGTTAGAAGATCAACAAGTTCTCTTCTCATTTCTTTGAAGTTGGCGAGCCTACGTAAGAAAACTCGTGTGTTGAAGTTGGCGAGTTCTTCGGATCCAAAATCGTGTGTACTATTTTATTAAATAGTGTATTTCAGCCGGAGAGAGTTCTGGGAATGGATTGCCTCAAGCGAGGATACCAGGATACATCTTGTGTTTGATCTTCTTACTCTATCTTTTTATTTGACGTATATTGCTTCTTGTGCTTAAGTTATTTTTTATTTCTCTATTCACCCCCCTCTAGGGTTCTACAGGTCTCACGTTGCACGTGTTCGGCAAAATACCACTTAGAATTGAAAAAGTGTTAATTTTTTATTCTGTTTTCACGAAATCCTTCCTTATATGATTTGTAACAACTTTTGTGAAGACGGATCGGAAATCGACACGATTTCGACATCCGAACGGACACGAACATGCGTGCACGAGATCCCGTGCATGCCTTGCAGTCTGTGCGTCATAACTCGATGCACAGAGCTCCGTCTCGAGTAAATTTTTACGAGCACGTAGGGGCAACCTCTGCCCATATGCCCATAAAATTTCACGTCGTTTCGTGAAGCGAGAACGGAGAAATTTTGCGTGCACTGGTCGGTTGAACGGTACATTCAGGCTAAAATTCGCCGCTGACACGGCCTTCGTACGTAAACATGGCATGTCGAGGACCTGTACCAGGATTCGGAACACGTAGCCCTATACCTAGACTACACAGGGACTCGATCCTGAGTCGTGGTGCGGCCCGACGCGCGAGCCACGAGCGACGACCCGCATGCATGAGCACGCACGCACGCGCACGCACGCAGGCCGCGAGCTGTTACTTGAGCCGCTGTGTTGCATCGCTGCGACTTCGTGTCATGTCGACATGTCGTAGACCTACCCTATGACCCTACCTAGCAGTGTGCACGAGCACGAGGCTTCTCGTTGCGTGTGTGACGCGCAATCGAGCGAGAACACTCTATTCGACACGCAAAATTGGTTTTCCGATACGTACTCTCTGGACACGACACGGACACGATTTCAACCACGGGAGTACCCGAGCACGTCCTACATGTCATGACCGACCTATTTGCCATGTTTCGTAGGTTAATTATGAGTTTTGGGTCATTTTGTGAAAATCGGGTTTTTCTTTGAATTCGAAATTTATATAATATTTTGATTTCTGAGTTTAATGGCGATAAATTCTGAGTTTTTGGTCTTTGGACATCGTTTGAGATTTGTGGGAATCGACTCTCGGGGTTGATTCATATTTTCTAGCCATTTTTGGGCACTATTGGTGTTTCACCCATTTAATGTATATAGATATATATGTATGTGTATATATATATATTATTTTCCTTATGCCAATTTGGAAATGTGTTTATGTGAGCGTCGAGACTCTGATTTTAGACCTGGGAGCTTACTCCAGGTTCGAGTACGACCTTCGTTGGCTTTATATTGGGTATATACCTATAAATAGATATATGCCTATATGTATATTATATATATATATATATATATATATATATATATATCTATATATATAATATTATATATATATTATAATATTACTATGGATTGTAATATTTTATACATAGAATACTCTTGTAGTCTCATATTACTTTTGTTCTCAGATTTAGACTCGTCTACCAGCAGCCCCAACATCGTTCACTCGTAACCATATTTTCCTTCCTAACTGATACATATGTATATTATATTTTGTGTATGTATAATATATATATATATATATATATATATATATATATATATATATATATATATATATATTTTGTGTATTTATATGTTATATATTTTGTGTATTTATATATATATATATATATATAATATACTATATAAGATATATAATATATATATATAAATATTATATTTTTATATATATATATTTATATATAAAAAAAATAATATATATAATAATATATAGATATATATATATATATATCTATATTATATATTATTATATATATAAAAATATTATATATATTATTATATATATATTTATATATATAATTTTTTATATATATATATAAAATATATATATTATATATTAAATATTATTTATATTATATATAATATTATATATATATAGATAATATATATATATATATATATATATTATATATATATATATATATATATTGTGATTAATGTATAAATATAGGTAATACAATAAATTCTTGTGATATGACTATAGGAAGTTTTGGACAGATTAGGATCGTCGTTAGGAGTCTAGTTTGGTCGAATTGGCCGACAAGTTGACAAGTTGACAAAAGTCAACTTTGGGTCAAACTTGATCTAAATCGACCAAAACGAACTCCGAATGACCTGAAACTTGTGTATGACCTAGAAATTAGTAACGGACTAGTTGACCTTGAGTTGACCAGGTTTGACCATAGTTGACCAGGTTTGACCAGAGTTGACCAAGGGTTGACTTTGATCTAGAAGGACCTGGAATTATGTAGAAGTGCATTGTAGACATTCCTTATGATATGTTAGACCATGATGTGACTTGTGGTTGTTTTAAATAGGTTTGTATCACTCCGGTACAGTTACACATCCTCATTAGCAGCTCAGATTGTCAGACGAGTACATTCTCTGACCGTTTCATTCTTGCTTGGACGTATTTACTTCTTATAGACTAGTTTATTTGTTGCTGACACAATATATCATGGATTAGTACTATATGGATCTCTTAATGCGATGTTATCCCCTCGGATGCATCGGTATATTGTGCTCATGTACTTTATCATGTGCATCGTCTACTCATTGTATTCGTATTTATTCTTGTATACTCATGTGACATTCATGTACACTCATGATCATGTGAGCCTTTATGTATAACCCAATGTACATGTGGACTAGCTATCCATGTGACACTACTTTCATGAGCAATAAAATAACCTGGGAAGATCCTTGTGTATTGATTGGGGCAGGGAGAGTATTTATTTGGTTATGTGATCTACACCATTTATGTATAACTCCAAACTAGATTTAAGTCATGTATAACCTAAGCATGTTTATATAAACAAATATGTGCTCTGAATCACGTAGTTAGCTCAGTTTTCTTATCTATATCATGTATGTCTATTTCTACTATATATGTTCTTCTTTTTATAGTCTTCTACTATTTCTTTATCAGCAGTTCATGTATATTCTATAGCTTGTTTCATATTTCCTTTCATGTTATGAACTATATGAGAGATATGTATTCGTTCCTATCCTGACTGGACCCATTGAAAATATTACAGATGATGAGGATTGCTACGACACTTACTATGGAGCAGGCCTAGTTGACACGGGTGACCTGGACCCTCAGCAGGATCCAGTGTCGCTGAGGACTTGCCATGAGTTAGATTAGACTGTTATTATTATCTAGTTATGAGACTTTGTGATTGTATTGAGATTTATTATGGTGTGGGTTACACCGGGATTTATATTCATATTATGACTTTCTGTTGTGATTATCTTTCTTCCATTCCATCTTAGTTATTATGATTGAGTTGTAACATACATAACACACACACATATATATATATATATATATATATATATATATATATATATATATAATTCTCCAATTAGAGTATATTCTATATTGTGTTAGATGTTGGATCTAGGACAACGTTCTACCATCGACACAGCAGCGTAGGCTTGATGTACCCACGTCTCGTGCCCTTACACTGTGCAGGTCGTGACAGGTTTTTAGTGGTGGCCCATGCAGGTTCAATCGCAACTAGTGTAATTTTGTAGTGGCACTCGAACTAGAGTATTACTACAGCCTGCAGTAGGATATAGGGTATAAGTTAAGGTACTCAATCACATTAGGAAAACTCTTATCTAATTCTTGCTGTTAATTGTCTTCTTTTGAAAATAAACTGTCATCCTTTGATTTTTTTTCGCTTCATTCTCGGTAATTGCTTCTTGTTTTGATCTGTCTTCAGGATGGTTATGGAGACACGATCATATCACTCCGGTCCATGGATGTTCAGATTCGTATTAGTGCGATGTCGTGGTAGTACAGCGACTTAGTCGTACTACTACGAGCCAGTTATAGAGTATAGGAAGTAAAGTATTAGAATGAGAGGATACTCAATCACTATTAGTATTCCTTGAGAGATTCCTGGGACGATCCTTGAGAATCTTATTTTAACTTCAATTTGAAATTTTCCCTTAATTCGATTCACCCATTACTCAATTGATTCACCCATTACTCCTTGTTATTGAATTTTATTTTGATGGATTCATTATTGAATTTTGAATCTTGATGATTAGTTGTTAACTTTGAGTTTGTATTTAAATATATTTATATCATTTTAATTTATTTTGAATTTAGGGTATAACCTGATAATATACTTAATAAGGACAGTGAGAAAGGTAAAGGTCTACTTTAATTGTGGAGTTAGGATTTATCGCAGTCATACTGGCTAGCATGACAATGACGTAGAGCCTGATTCAGATATACTTCTCCTAGTTATGGAATCTGGATTTTCTTGCAGCCATACCGGTTGGCGAGGTAAGAATTCTAAATAACATAATTATAGGGTGTATACCTTAGTCACGGACTCTATTGTTTATTGCAGCTATGCTTATTGGCGTGGCAAAATTCTAGCAATATGATTTCAAGAAGACGTGTATGGTTATCAGATTATATCTCAAAATTCGTTCATTCCTTTGAACAGATGAGCAAGAACAAGTTTTATCATTATTTCTTTCTTGCCATTATTTTTTGTATTCCCATTTTCTTTATCTTAGTTAACTCTGTCCCAATTACATCAATCACTATCTCGTATCTAATTCTGTCCTCTATACTTTAAAAACTTGAATCTCTATATCTCTTTACCTTGGAAAGGTCGAGGAAGTAACGTAAAATCTAGCTCGGAAAGGAGTAAATTGTTATCTCATGATAATCTAGGTAGGGATATAAAATATTGGTCTTTGATATAGAATTTTGAGATGGAGTTGTGGTAAAAGTGAGAATGAAATCAAAAGATTTATATTATTAATTTAGGAACGATCACACACAGAGAAATATTTAGAGGTAGATAATAGATGCATTTCTTAGCTGACGAGGATATTCGAGGCCAACATAGTTGAGGACTTGGATAAATTTGGTTATTAATTCTTGAGACATTTACCTTAAGGCTATGATGTTGAATTTAGAGACATAGTAAAGGAGAAGAGATTTTAACTGTATTCGATGGCAATACGAAATTGAATAAGATATTGTAAGAAAATGGCTAAGAACAAAGAACACAAGGATTTTTAAGTTAAAGAAAATATAGAGATTTTGAGAAAATTTTAAATTTTAAGGAGAATAATATTTAAGGGTGTACGTTGAAGGAAATATGAAGGGATTTTAATGGAGAATAAGTTTTGTAAGGCCTAGTAGTTCAGATTAATAACATGAGAAGAGTAATTTGAAAAAGTTCAAGGATTTTATAAAACTTGATTTAGGGTTTTGAATCCAATTTAGGACATGGTGGAAGGATTTGGATTTAAGATGATTAAGTGGTTAGTATTGAGTGTTAATAAATAAAAGGGTATGCCTCATGTGTAATGTTTTGGAATTTAAGAATTGAGCCTATGATGATCATGACAAGGTCCAATCTTCATAACGAAAGGGTAAATTCTTGGTGGTAGTCATAAAAAGGTTGATTTTCGTATTTCGACTTATTAGATAAAATATGATTGACAAATGATTATTAGATAAAATTGATAGTATCAGGGAGAGATGATTGACTTGACTTCCCTATGAAACCTTGACTTTTGTTTTCCTTATCAAAAGGAGAAAATTGACTTATTCCATATCCTTGAATTATTCTTTAAATTTTTCAATATAATTGAACCCTAACTCCATCGATCATGACCAATCGACTTTGGTCACATTTTCTTATCGTATTAATATCATGGGGTACTCAATTGAATTAAATTTAATTGTGACCTAGATCTCCATCCTTGGTTGCTCATACTCAGACTTTGATGACCTTGTTCCCCATCTTGCCCAAATCTTATTTATCCAGAGATGATCAACTTAGATCATGTCGAGACTAAATTTTCTTTTATATATATCGTATTGGATTTTAATGATATTGACAGTCGTGCTTTAAACTTCATTTTTGATCATCTTTAGAATAGTAACCCTATATAGTTAATTCCAGTTGTTTTATAATCACCAATTTTCATATAGGATGATAGACTGCCTTATAGCCCGATGATTTATATTTTCTGTATTTTTCCAGAATGGCACCCATGACTAGAGTCTATCCCCAGTGCACAACTGCAGTTCTGGATGAGACCGAGATTGTGCTTCCCCCTTCCATTGCTCAGGAGGTGTTAGTAGTCTTACCGGAGAGTTTTCTCCATCTTCTATCCTTCAAGAGAGGGCTGCAGTTCAGCCGGAGACTGAGGGCCTCCCTTTGCCTCCTGGAGTGGTACCCCATGCCATTCTTGAGGGGCTCATATTTATAGACTTTTTTCAGGATGTACGGGAGATACAGAGACTTCAGGCTGAGTATGAGAGAGCATAGTCTTAGTATCCAACAGTTGTGGGATTACATGCATTCGAGGGGAGAGCCTAGCCCCAAGAGTGCGAGGAGCAGTTTATACCCAGAGCCTCAGGAGTACCCCGGCTTCCAGCCTAAACCAGCCTATCCAGTTCAGATTCCTGTCCAATAGAGGCGCGAGTACCAACCTGTGCCTTCTGTAGAAGCCTGGGCACGTATGGAAGGACTGTAGGAAGAGACTTGGATTGGGCCTATTTTGTGGGTCAGCTGCACACAAGATACGAGACTGCCTACTACACCTGCCCTAGTCGAGGCCTACCTCCAGGAGAGAGAGTTCCAGCTACCAGACCTAGTAGAGGTGAGTTCTTGACCTATACCTTATCCTGTCTTGATGATTACTGTACCCTACCATATTGTTTGTATGTTTTGATACCTTATGACTACTTTTGATCTAGTATGACTATAGTGGCTAGATGAGAGACCCCAAACTGATTACCTGCCATAATCATATATGATATCTTTCCAACTGCATGATTTAGATAAGTTTTCTTAAGACCATGATTGTTGGGGATTTGACCTAGAAGGAGTAGGATCATCTTAATTTCGAGGACGAAATTATATTAAGGAGGGTAGGCTTGTAACCACCACTTTTCTGAAATAAGGGTAATTTTGAACTTTTGTAATTTTATCATTTAATAATATTTAAATCATATTAAGATTTTGATGATTTTCTTTATTTTTTTATATTATTTAGATGGGTGAATTATGTTGGTTGTTGCTAGCTTAACGCTAGAGACTGCTTGACTTAGAGACTAACGGTGACCAAGGAGACTCGACCATGTGACTAGATTGGCTAATTACCTATTTTTAGGCTAAGGGTATTTTAGTCATTATGCTTACTTTGAATTTTTAATTATTAATTAAATTGCTTGTTGTGCGTTTTGATTGGTAGCTGAATTGGTGTTTTGGTAGTATAAGTGGTTTAACCTTAGCCAACCATGACTAGAAACCTAATGCCATAGTTAGACTTAAATTTTCATCTTTTATAATTTAATTTAGAATTTATTAGTTATTTTTAGAATGATTTAAATGAATTTTAAGTCATTTTCTAGTTAGCCTTTTAAAGCCTTTTGACTTGGGCTTTATTAGCAACTTAGGGAGCCTAAGACCACGTGCAAACCCTAACCCTAACACCCCTACCCATGGCCGGCCATAGCAGCCCCTTCCTCATTGTGTAGAGAAACATTAGCCTCCAAGAGAAACCCTAGCCACCACTCTCCAAAAATCCTAACTTTTTCATCCGAGTCCGTTTCTTCCCAAATGAATTCCTTGCGCTCATAGGAAGGAGAGGATCTTACTAGTGTACTGCTAGCAAGGAGGAGGAGGCATTTGCTCGGAAGAAATCGGCCGACAAAGCGCTCGGGGAATTTCTTTCATTGAAATTCTCAATAGGTAATCCTGATCTACCTTTGTTTCTCCTGAATTTTCTTTATTATTGCATCCATATAGGCACCCTTGATATGTGTATGAAGTTTCGTAGCATTTTGGTTTCGTTTGATAGCGGTATCGGACACGTATCGGTCTCAGGTTGCACGTGTTCGGCAAAATGTCACTTAGAATTGAAAAGTGTTAATTTTCGATTTTCTTTTCACAAAATCCTTTCTTATATGATTTGTAACAACTTTTGTGAAGACGGATCGGAAATTGACACGATTTCGGCATCCGAACGGACACGGACAGTGTGCACAAGATCCAGTGCACGGTTCTGTGCACACCCTGCAGTCTGTGCGTCATAACTCGACGCACAGAGCTCGTCTCTCGTGAAATTTTACGAGCAGTAGGGGAAACCTCTGCCCACATGCCCATAAAATTTTACGATGTTTCGTGAAGCGAGCGCGGAGAAATCTCGCATGAACTGGTCTGCTGAACTGTGCATTCAGGCTGAAATTCTGCTGACACGGCCTCATACGCGAACACGGCGCGTCGAGGACCCGTACCAAGAGTTGGAACACGTAGCCCTATACCTAGACAACACGGGATCGCGATCCCGACTCGTGGCGTGGCCCGACGAGCGAGCCACGAGCGACGACCCGCATGCACGAGCACGCACGCACGCGCACGTGTTCGCCCAGGCGCTCGCTCTTACGAGAGCCGTTGTCGCATCGTTGCGACTTCTTGTCGTGCCGACGTGTCCTATACCTACCCCATGACCCTACCTTGCCGTGTGCACGAGCACCAGGCTTTTCGTTGCGCGTGTGACGCGCAATCGAACGAGAACACTCTCTTCGATACGCAAAATCGGTTTTCCGATACGCACTCTCTGGACACGACACGGACACGGTTTCGACGACGGGAGTACCCGAGCACGTCCCACATGTCGAGACCGACCTATTCCAAAGTTTCGTAGGTTAATTCTG
>JANAVB010017502.1:0-49844 GCA_029216955.1 Iris pallida
TAGCCCAGCCCAACCGACTCAAACCCCCCTATAAGAACCCCCAGACTCAGCCCTAACCCTAGCTCGACACCATCGACGCCCCACAGCCCTCTTCTTCCCCCAAACCCATAACCGGAACCCTAACTCCGGCGAGCCCCAACGCCAACTCCCCGACTCGATCACTCCCATCCACCGCCCCGAACGATGCGCCACGCCGAGCTGGACGCAGCGCCACCCGAGCGCCGCTTCCCCGACGCCCCTAGCCGTCAGCACCTTCGAAACCCCCCCTCCCGAAGTCGGACACGTAAGTAGCAGTGTGGAAACCGTGTCGTACGTGTCTCGTACCACTTAGTGGTTCGCCCGGACACGAGGATCCTAACCCAGTGCTCGGACACGCAGACTAGACTCGTGCGCGTCGTGCTAGCCTAAGACACTTAGACTCTTGTGTCCTTAACTGTTAGGACAAGGATTGTTTTATCGGGTTTATAAATATAACTAAAACCTAAATAAATATAAACTAAACCCTAACCCTAACACAAAGTGCGGGCTGACCCCTGGCCAGCCGACTGAGCCCGAGAACCCGACCCCCCTGGGCCGAGTTCGAACCCCCCCCCCGTTGTTTGTTTTTTTTTTTTTTTTGTTTTATTTTATGTTATTATTATTTTTTATGTTATATATAATATAGATATATATATATATATAAATTATATATATTATATAGATAATATATATTATAATATAGATATATATATATATATAATATATATATATATGTATTTCTGTATATATATTTTATATATATACTGTTATATACGTATATGTACAGTATTTATATATGTATAAATATATTCTATATTTAGCTTTTTAATATAAGTGTATATATATAGATATAATATATATATTTATATATATATATATATATATTATATATATATATAGATATATAATATATTATAATATGCATATGTGTATATGTATTTTTGTGTATATATATGTATACTATTATATATATTATACTTACTATTATCATATATGTATATTACTGTTATATATATATATGATTATATATTTATTTCTTTATTTTTTTTTAAAAAAATAAAGAAAATATATATAATACTATATTTATATAACAGTAATTGTATATATTTATATATATATATATTTTATATTTATATATATATTTTATATATTATAATATATATATATAATATATATATAATTATATATATATATATATATATAGATATATAATATATATATATATATTTATATATATATTATATATATAATATATATATTATATATATATATATATATAATATATATATATATTATATCTATTCTTATATATATTTACGTAATATATATATATTATATATATATATTAATATATATATATATATATCTATCTATATATATATATATATATATATATATATTTACGTAAAAAAAAAAATATATTTATATATATATATATATCTTATATCTATTATATATATATTATTTACGTAATATTGTACATATGTTATACTTTAAATTATGTAAATACACTTGTCATATCTATATGATTACTAATTTACCTTGATAAAATATTAATATTTATTTTGTACTTTTATCACTTTGTATTTTTTGTGTATTTAATTACTGCAACCATTTGGTGTCCAAGCCTAGCATGGATTTTTGGGCTCAAATGTGTTTTCACACATTCAAGACCTGTACAAGTCATATTGGACTTGATTCATGGCCTTGGGTCCTGTATTTGAACCTGGTTCAAATTATGTACATGGACAAAATACGCAGATAATTAATTATTTAATTTCAATTGTGTACCATGCAGTTTTTGAATTTCTAAAATATACTTTAATTGCTGTTAAAATTCTGGGAAAATAGTATTTAGATACTATGTTAATTTAGATAATTTATCATAATTTTTACAATATTTAATTTATAGTTTTGCCACTGTTTTGGCATATGAAACCAGAACTCACTTTTGTGTACTTATAAAACTGATTTTTATAAAATACATGTCCTGGTTAATAAATTCCAGAAAAATTATAATAAATTCCTATAATTAACAAGGATCATTTTGGTACTTTAATTATATAAAATTGAGCTTTTTGTCTATCTCAAAAATTGTTGGAACATAATGTACAATGATTTATTTATTGAATAAAATACGACTTGCAACTTTTGTGTTTTTTGAGTTATAGCCGTATTGAACCTCACCCCACACTAGTGTAAAGACCCTAGAAAGTTAGTTATAGTATTGTCATCCCACATTGGTCTCCTATGCTAAAGTCATCATTTTGGCTAGGTGCCCAGTCACAAGTCGTGTTGCACCACCTAGTGTCGTAGTGTTTAACTTAGTATAAAAAACTAAGTTTATGTATTTATTTCTACAGTGACGAGTCACCAGACATCTATAGCATTTTTATTGTAGCTTGCTTTGCTAGAGGCAAGTACTCTCTACAAACTTTACATACTGCTATAACCATAAACTATGAATTTCCAACCATGTTAAATGCTGATCCTTGGGGTAGCAAGTTAAAACCTTACATGTTGTATTACTTTTAGTCTCTGCCATGTTTAGGACAGTTTCATATCTCACATGTTTTAAACAACGGGTTTAAGGAAAAAACTGTTAGTAGTGTACGTGATCATGACCCCCTTCTCCGTATGTATTTACCGAGCACTGCTACATTCTATATGTAACCTTGCCGTATGTCTGATCCCGCATTTGCGTATGGATATACGCTGATGCCGTTAAGGGTACGTATGTACACTTCAGAAAATTGATATGTACCACAGTACATCCTGATTACCTATTGACCGATCACTCACCTACTGCATTTTCAAGCTTTAAAACAATAAATTATTGCCATGTAACAAAAACTGGATAAACATGATATGTCATTTCTTTCATCACATGATCAGTATTATATATTTTAGATTCAGTACTTGCTCCCGTCCTGACAGGATAACGTTGTAGGTATTCTTACTGAGGAGGAGTTGCTCTGTGACCCATATTATGGAGATACTGTCGAGGACCAGGCTTTATCTTACGAGGATGTACCTGCGGAGAACTCGTCTAGTTTGCGTAGTTGCTTGGGATATTTAGTGTAGTCATGTATTAGACTACTATTTTGTAACTGACATGTATCCAGTTTTACATTTCAGACTTGTACTTGGACTTATTACTATATGGGACGACTTTTGTGTTTGGAGCCTTTATGACACTTATTTACTTATAGAACTGTTAGCACATTTAGTCTTATCTTGTTATCTCTAGAACAGCTTACTGCGCTTTATCTCAAGCGCAGGCTGGACATGACTCGGCCCGGCCCAACAATTTGGGTAGCGGGCGTGACATATTTTTAGTGGTAGCCCATGCAGGTCGAGACTAAATTGTTTGGTTCGTTATTGTACCAACCATGTCTGCAATTAGGAACTTAAGGTAATTAGACAACATTAGAAATGACGCTTGGAACACCTAGAGAAATACTAGGATTGCAACATAGGAAATACATCACATGTTTTCTATTATAATTAGATATTCTTGTCTATGATTGCTTACTTTAAAGAGTCCTTATAAGTTATTTTATTTTATTTTATTTAGATGGTGCTTACTCGTTCATCCCAGTATGTCACACCTGAGATGGCACACTCTCCATCCAGTCAGCTGACCAGTTGACCGATACACCCCCACCTCCACCTACCATACTCCTCCACTCACACAACCAACCCTGCCTCCACCACCTTCCATATCACAGTCCCAGCAGGAACCGATACTTCCACCACCACCTATCACTATACCTACCCAGGCTTCTGTCACACTCGACGGGAACCAACTGCTCACTCTGATCCAGGGGTTCCTAACAACCCATCAGGAGCAGACTACCCTACTGCGCCAGAGCATGGAGCATTCTGAGGAACGTACCATGGTCCCACCACCTGTAGAGCCACGGCAGAGAGCGGGGACGATCAAGGACTTCATGGGTCTGAACCCCAAGGAGTTCTCAGGGACTGAGGGCATAGTAGTAGCAGATGATTGGCTAGACTCGGTAGAGAGGAAGCTCCATGGAGTTAGGATGCCGGGTGACCTCCAGGTCGAGGCAGCGGGATTTCTGCTGATAGACTTGGCAGGAGTTTGGTTCCGGAATGAGCCGTTATTTGCGAGAGGGAGGGCCACTTAGGATCAGTTCAAGACCCAGTTCAAGAAGAAATTCTTCTCGACCACCGCTAGAGTAGCCATGGGGCTACGATTCCAGAACATCCAGCAGGGGAACCGTTCTGTCGACGAGTATGCGACAGAGTTTAGTCGCCTGAGTCGTTTCGCTCCTAGTCTGGTTTCAGACCCAGAGGAGATGACGCGTAGGTTTTGCCATGGTCTAGTTCCAGACATTGGCGTTCTTATAGTGGCGAACGGTACGACTGACTACTACCAGAGCCTAGAGTTGGCCCGGAGCATTGAGGAGCGTCTTCTGTCTTACAAGAGGCCGGCTTCTGTACACCTCGAGGGACCGTCCAAGCGTCCGGCATTCCAGCAGAAAGCACCGACGCCGCACCAGCAGACATACCGTCCCCCTACATCACATCACCCAACCCCGCCAGTTAGAGCCCCGGGACTCCGACAGCAGCAGAAGGGAGCTTTGTGTGTATACTGTAAGAGGCCAGGCCACGATGTTTCCATCTGTAGGAAGAAGTTGGGGGCAGTGCTTAGCTTGTGGGTCTCCCACCCATCAGCTTCGAGAGTGCCCAGTAGTGGACTAGAGGCCGCTCGACTCAGCAGCAAGGTTGGGCAACATCTGCAGCAGCAGAAGGGACCTCAGGGAGGACTTATAGCCTAGCCCTTGAGCCGGAGCCGTAGCCGGAGCAGGTTTCGGAGCCAGATTATTTGGCTGACGTCATCACATGTCATATTTATTTGCATACTTTTCTAGCTCTATGCTTGTTTGATTCTGGTGCATCTCATAGCTTCCTGTCATTAGAGTTTTTGCATAAACACCATCTAGTAGCTACACCTACCGCGGAGATTAGTAGAGTGATAACAGGAGGAGGACCAGTGCCTATTAGAGCTATCTATAGATGCTCTATTACTATAGCCGGGAGAGAGTTCGGGGACGATTCTTTGTGATGCCAGTACTCTCCGATTATGATATCATATTGGGGATAGACTGCTTAGCTATGCCCATGCAGCTATAGACTGTCATGAGGGTAGTATTCTGTTCAGTCCCCCAGGCACAGCACCATTCATGTCAGGAGGACAGGGCCGAAGATCAGCCTAGAGCCGAACTGTTGTACGACAGTTGGGGACGTAGCACCGCCACACCCTATCATTAGGGAGTTTAAGGATGTATTCCCAGAGGATCTTCCAGGACTTCCGCCTGACAGAGATGTGGAGTTCACAATAGATTTAGTACCGGGTTCATCACCAGTATCCGGGCTTGCTATAGAGTGAACCCCAAGGAGGCCATAGAGATGAAAGAGCAATTGATGACCTGTTGAAAAGGGTTTCATTCGATCTAGTGCTTCTCCATGGGGAGCGCCAGTGCTCTTTGTGCCTAAGAAGGATGGTACAGTTCGGTTGTGTATTGACTACCGGGCGTTGAATGCCATCACCATTAAGAACAAATCTCCTCTGTCCAGGATAGAAGATTTGTTCGACCAGTTGAGTGGGGCAAAAGTGTTTTTCAGGATAGACTTAAGATCCGGTACCACCAGTGAAGGTCAGGGCAGCAGACATCCAGAAGACGGCGTTCAACACGAAGTACGGGCAGTACGAGTTTCTGGTAATACCATTTGGTCTCACAAATGCGCCAGCTGTCTTTATAAATTTGATGAATAAGACATTTTTACCAGTATCTAGATAAGTTTTCGTAGTGTTCATCGACGACATCCTGATATACTCGAAGACGCCGGAGGAGCATATAGAGCACTTGCGGACAGTTTTGGGGATTCTGAGGTAGGAGAGGTTGTTTGCCAATTTTCGAAGTATGATTTCTTTTTAGACCGAGTGGAGTTTCTCAGCCATGTAGTTACTGGAGAGGGAATCTCAGTGAATCCCAGGAAGATTGCTGCAATTGAGACATGGAAGGCTCCGACGTCAGTTTCAGAGATCAGGAGCTTTCTGGTTTAGCAGGCTATTATAGAAGTTCGTCCAGGACTTTGCTAGGATAGCTGAACCCATGACGAAGCTGACGCAGAAGGACGCAGATACGTCTGGTCAGAGGACTGCCAGGCAGCATTTGAGGAGCTGAAGAGGAGGCTGACGACCGCTCCAATTCTGACATTACCTTCAGGTTCTGGATGTTTCACCATGTATAGCGATGCTTCTGGAAAGGGGCTAGGATGTCCTACAGCAGCATGGGTAGTGATTGCTTATGCATCTAGGCAATTGCGGACTCATGAGCGAAACTATCCTACCCATGACTTTGAGTTAGCTGCGGTCTTTGCACTCAAGTTATGGAAACATTACTTATACGGAGAGCGTGTGGAAATCTTTACTGACCACAAAGCTTGAAGTATGTGTTCACGTAGAAAGAGCTGAACATGAGGCAAAGACGATGGTTGGAGTTGATGAAGGACTTCGACATCGATTTACAGTATCATCCTGGGAAGGCAAATATGGTGCGGATGCGCTGAGCAGGCATCCGATGGCATGGTATCTGATGATAGATCGACATTTGCGAGAAGATCTGCAGAAGCTCGGTATCGAGATAGTTCGGCCAAGATCAGTGATACAGATGATGGCGCTTGACATTCGGTCAGGTTTGATGGAGCGGATCAGGAGGCACAGTCTACAGATGAGAGCCTTCGCAGACTTCGAGCCCAGGCTTTAGCTGGATTGCTCGATGACTTCACTATAGCAGGATGGATCCTTGAGGTATGGCAGTCGATTGTGCGTGCCGAAGGGAGAGCTGGTAGAGGATCATACAGGAGGCACACCGATCGAGATATTCTATTCACCCTGGTGCTAACAAGATGTACCGTGACTTGCGGGAACATCTTTGGTGGCACGGGATGAAGAGAGATGTATCACGTTTCATTTCGAGATGCCTAGTTTATCAGCAGGTCAAGGTGGAGCGCCAGAGGCCAGCTAGTCTGTTGCAGCCGTTACCCATTCCCGAGTGGAAGTGGAAACACATTACGATGGACTTCGTCTCAGGGCTTCCTCGTTCCCAAGGAGGGAAGGATGCCATTTGGGTCATCGTGAACAGGCTGACGAAGTGTGCGCACTTCATACCCTTCAAGGTGGGGCTTTCCACCGAGAAGTTGGCAGAGCTATACATGCAGCAGATAGTTCGCTTGCACGGAGTACCCGGGCATCGTATCTGACAGAGACAGCAGATTCACGTCCCACTATTAGAGGAGCTTGCAGGAGGAGTTGGGCAGTCGACTCAAGTTTAGTACGGCGTACCACCCGCTGACAGATGGACAGTCCGAAAGGACGATACAGATGCTGGAGGACATGCTGAGGACCTGCGTACTGGACTTTGGAGGATCATGGGAGCGCCATCTGCACTTGGTAGAGTTTTCATACAACAACTACCAAGCCAGTATCGATATGTCTCCTTTCGAGGCACTATATGGACGACGATGTCGTACACCGCTCTTTGGGATGATGTTGGAGACAGAGTTATGCTTGGGCCAGAGATGATCACGGATGCAGCAGAGAAGGTCGGAATAATCAGAGACAGGCTCAGAGTAGCTCAGCACAGGCAGAAACACTGGGCTGATGCTAGTCGCAGACCGATGGAGTTCGCTGACGGTGATATGGTGCTAGTGAAGGTATCACCTACTAGAGGGACGATTCGGTTCGAACGAGGAGGGAAGCTGAGCCCCAATACATCGGGCCGTTCCAGATACTTGGCAGGATCGGAGAGGTAACTTACAGGGTTGCACTTCCACCCAACCTAGCAGGGTTCACGATGTCTTTCACGTATCTCAGCTGAGGAGATATGTTCCGGACCCCAGCCATGTGCTAGATCATTCAGAGTTGGAGATCGGACCGAGCCTTGCAGTTACTGAGCAGCGTGGAGATATTAGACAAGAGGGAAGAGGCTGAGGAACAAGGTTATACCCTTAGTACGAGTACGCTTGGAGCCGTCACTCTCCGGGTGAATCTACTTGGGAGAGGGAGTCGGACATGAGGGAGAGATACCCTTACTTGTTCGATCCAACCGCTGCGAGGGAACCACCAGTTCCCGCTTGATACCTTAGAGGTTAGTTTCGATCGTAGCCTTAGTCATTTGTTGCATTGCTTGCTATGTTAGAAATTGTAGGGTCTTCAATCCTTGTGAATTTCGAGGACGAAATTTTTCAAGGAGGAAAGACTTGTCAGCCCTTGTTTTTCAATTTTGTTTAATTAGTGTTAATTAGTTGTTAATGGCATATTTAGCTTTTAAATAATTTATTATAATTATTAGGAATTTTCTATAATTTTTAAAATAATTTTTTAAATGAGTTCTAATAGCTAAAACCATTTCTGTAATTTACTAAAATATTTTAATATGGTTTTGTAATTAATTAAAATGTTTTAATAGCAGTTTGTAATATTAGAATTGTTTTAAGTGCGAGGTGCAAATTTTATTTTGTATTTAGACATTGTTAGGGTCTTTTTGCAAATTCCTAAATCCTAGGGCCTAACTGCTAACCTACCTACCCCCCCCACGATCACCCTCTCTCTCCCCCCAACTGCTCCCTGCCCGACGACTGACCGACGACCGACGCCGACCTGCCCCCCATTTTCGGCCGACCTAGCCCAGCCCGACCGACTCAAACCCCCCTATAAGAACCCCCAGACTAAGCCCTAACCCTAGCTCGACCACCATCGACGCCCCCACAGCCCTCTTCTTCCCCCAAACCTATAACCGGAACCCTAACTCCGGCGATCAATGCCAACACCCCGACGTCGATCACCCCCATCCCACCGCCACCGAACGATGCGCCACGCCGAGCTGGACGCAGCGCCACCCGAGCTCCGCTTCCCGACGCCCTAGCCGCCGTCAGCACCTCGAACCGACCCCCCCCCCCCCCAAGTCGGACACGTAAGTAGCAGTGTGGAAACCGTGTCGTACTGTCTCCTACACAAGTCACATATCAAGATATATCACATTCATGCATATTCAACATTATATCTATATATATATATATATATATATCATATATATTATATATATAGATATATATTTTATATATATGTATATATGTTTATGTATATATATTTTTATTATTATATATACTGTTTATATACGTATATGTATAGTATTTATATATGTATAATATTTTCTATTTTAGCTTTTTTAATGTATAAGTGTATATATATGTATATTTTTTTTTTAGTGTATATATATATGATATATAAGTGTATATTATATGTGTGTTATATATATATTATATATATATATATATATATATATATAAAATATATATATATATATATATAATATATTATATATATTATAGATATATATATTATATAATATATATAATATATATTATATATATATATATATATTATATATTATATGCATATGTGTATATGTATTTTGTGTATTATGTCTACTATTATATATATATAATTATTATTATCATATATGTATTACTGTTATATATGTATTATATATTTATTCTTTATATATATATAATAATATCTATATATAATATATATATATAATAATATATATATAAATATATATATATATTATATTAATATATTATATATAGAATATATATAGTCATATAAAATAATATATATATATATATATATATATATATATATATATATATATATAGATATATATATATATATTATATATTATCTATATATATATATATATATATATATTATATATAATATATGTCATATATGTATAGGTATACATACATAACTATTTAGCCTATGTAATTTACGTAATATTGTACATATGTTATACTTTAAATATATGTAAATACACTTGTCATATCTATATGACTATGTATAATTTTACCTTGATAAAATATTAAATTTATTTGTACTTTCACCACTTTGTATTTTTGTGTATTTTAATTATTGCAACCATTTGGTGTCCAAGCCTAGCATGGGTTTTTGGGCTCAAATGTATTTTCACACATTCAAGACCTGTACAAGTCATATTGGACTTGATTCATGGCCTTGGGTCCTGTATTTGAACTCTGTTCAAATTATGTACATGGACAAAATACGAGATAATAATTATTTAATTTCAATTGTGTACCATACAGTTTTTGAATTTCTAAAAATACTTTAATTGCTGTTAAAATTCTGGAAAAATAGTATTTAGATATTATGTTAATTTAGCTAATTTATCATAATTTTTACAGTATTTAATTTACAGTTTTGCCACTGTTTTGGCATATGAAACCAGAACTCACTTCTGTGACTTATAAAACTGATTTTTTATAAAATACATGTACTGGTTAATAAATTCCAGAAAAATTATAATAAATTCCTATATTAACAAGGATCATTTTGGTATTTATTTTATCTAAAATTGAGCTTTTTGTCTATCTCAAAAATTATTGGAACATAATGTACAGTTGATTTATTTATTGAATAAATTACGACTTGCAACTTTTTGTGTTATTTTGATTATAGTCGTATTGAACCTCACCCAAACTAGTGTAAGACCCTAGAAAGTTAGTTATTGTATTGTGTCACCCCATATTGGTCTCCTATGCTAAAGCCATCATTTTGGCTAGGTGTCCAGTCACAAGTCGTGTTGCAACCACCTAGTGTCGTAGTATTTAACTTAGTATAAAAACTAAGTTTATGTATTTATTTCTACAGTAACGAGTCACCAGGCATCTATAGCATTTTTATCGCAACTTGCTTTGCTAGAGTCAAGTACTCTCTACAAACTTTACATACTGCTATTGTTAGCCCAATGATTATCATGTTTTGAATATGGGCTAAATTAAGTTTAACTAGTGATGTCACTATCATGCACTTAAACTAGCGTTGTCCTAAATGTTCTATATCATTGTTATGATTTATATCATTTGTTATGAGTTATCATACTGTTTTGGTTCTAACATGTACTTGCAGACAAGCAGGACATATGCAACAAAGAATTATTAATGGGCCAAGAGGCGTTATACAGGAGTTTTCTCTGAACTACCAACGACCTATCCGGGGCCTCGCATCGGGGGTTCCGCTGCCCGGTCAGCGGACAGGGGTCGAGGGGGCAGCGCCCCCCGTCGGTCTGTTTATCTTTGGACGATTGCCGTCAAAGAAAATGCGTCTTCAATTTCAGGAAAAAGACGTCATCAAAAGGGCTGTGGTTTTCATATTTTCTTGTTTTTCCTTTTATTGAGTCTAGGAAAAATGTGAGATTGATCGGATCGGTACTGGCTTAGGTTTTTCTCAGTCCACAAACAAAAATAAGCCTACCTACGTATCCCAAAAATACACAATTCCAAAAGGCCCAAAACCTATACAAATTTGGTTTATTCCTTACTGTTCTGAACCAGCAGAACTCTGACAGAACTCTGACAGAACTCTGACCGAGTTCGGTCCGAGTTCGGTCCGAGTTCGGCCCGAGTTCGGTCTGGGTTATTTGAAATACAGTTCCACACCAAATCTGCATCCAAGTTCGTATGCGAAATCCTAGCATCCGAACTCTGCCCGAACTCTGCCCGAGTTCGGTCTCCCAAAAAACACTATAAATAGAGTTGAGATTACCATTCATTTCAACAATCCATGTCATCTTTCTCTTCTCTATCTAAAGTGTTCTGAGCTTTTACTTTTATATCTAAGCCTTTACGACTCTTAGCCAAGCCAGTACAGTTTCTGTTTAATCTAGAGTTTGGTGTTGAAGAGTTGTATTGGAGGTTGTATACAGAAAACGTTTCAGTTTTCCAATTGCCTTCTGGAGCCGGTCGTGCGCTCGTCACCAAGCACGGTGTTGTGAAGTCGGTCGTGCACTTGTCACCAAGCACGGTGTTGTAAGAGTTGCAAGCACTCAGTTAAAGCTTGTGTCATAGTGGATTAACATCGAGCAAGAGTACTCGAGACTGGACTAGTCCTCTCAGAGGGATACCAGTATACATCGCTGTGTCACTGAGTTTGAATTCTTGATCTTACTTTACCGTATTTATTTTACCGCCTTTTATACGCCATAATATAATTGCTTAATATTTTTTTAATTGGTGATTATTTTCCGCTGCACAGTACACACTCTATTCACCCCCCTCTAGAGGTGCTCACGGTCCTACAGCATAACCATAAACTATGAATTTCCAACCATGTTAAATGATGATCTTGGGTAGCAAGTTAAAACCTTACATGTTGTATAACTTTTAGTCTCTGCCATGTTTAGGACAGTTTTTATATCTCTCACATATTTAAACAAGGGTTTAAGGAAAACTGTTAGTAGTGTACGTGATCATGACCCCCTCTCCGTATGTATTTACCGAGCACTGCTACATTCTATATGTAACCTTACCGTATGTCTGATCCCGCGTTTGCGTATGGATATATGCGGTGCCGTTAAGGGTACGTATGTACACTTCAAAATATTGACATGTACCACAGTACATCCTGATTACCTATTGACCGATCACTCACCTACTGCAGTTTTCAAGCTTTAAAACAATAAATTATTGCCATGTAACAAAAACTGGATAAACATGATTGTCATTTCTTTTCATCACATGATCAGTATTATAGTTTGTTAGTCAGTACTTGCTCCCATCTGACAGGATAACGTTGTAGATATTCTTACTGAGGAGGAGTTGCTCTGTGACCCATATATTGGAGATACTGCCGAGGACCAGGCTTTATCTTACGAGGATGTACCTGCGGGGAAACTTGTCTAGTTTGCGTAGTTGCTTGGTATATTTAGTGTAGTAATGTATTAGACTACATATTTTATAACTGGACATGTATCCAGTTTTACATTTCAGACTTGTACTGGACTTACTATATGGGACGACTTTTGTTTGGAGCCTTATGACACTTATTACTTATAGAACTGTTAGCACATTTAGTCTTATCTTGTTATCTCTAGAACAGCTTACTGCACTTATCTCAAGCGCAGGCTGGACATGACTCGGCCCGGCCCAACAATTTGGGTAGCGGGTCGTGACATTACGCTCAAGTCATACTTATATGCGAGCCTTGTTCTCAAGGGACTACGCGACTTGATAACCGCAGATAGGCGGGGGATAGTGCTAGAAATGGCTTCGATAGCCCAATGCAACACTCGTCTTAATTATTGGGCAACGACTCGACGAGCAAGGGCTATGCCGAGCTACATCAAGGGAACGTGCTATGCACGGGTCGACTTGAACAACCATGTTCGTGTCTAGACTTAATCCAACAGCCGTGCAAGACGACTTAACTTGCGAAACGTGCGAAGGCTATGCCAAGCCTTACGGGACAGGACCGTGCATGCTTTATTAAGCATTCACGCGGCGATGCCTATGACTTAGGCTGATTCGAGTGTGGGGCAAAACGACGGGACCGTGCATGCTTTACCAAGCATTCACGCAGGCGACGCCTATGACTTAGGCTATTTCAAGTGTCGGGACAACTTAGCAACTTAAGCCAACTTCCTTCTCCCAAGCCACGGGATCGAAGGATCGAGTGTCATTTGAAAGCACGCTGAGCCGACTTCAATGAAGACATTGGAACCATTTTCCATGTTCTAAGACATTCCGACGGGTCAGGATTATTACTTTATGTGCGTTCGTAGCTTTTATATTAGCCTACTTGTGCAAGTTGAAAATATTGTGAGTTATTATGTGAAGGCTAAGATGAGGCAAGTTCACCGAAACTACCCCACCTGAGCGAGGAGTCATCTCGACCGAGCGAGCCTTCAAGTAGCCGTTGCAAGGCTAAGTCCGAACGCCATCGGCGTTTCGATTCCTCCGATGACTTTGCGGGATGGGGCACTACAGTGCATGCGCCCAGGGCTACGCGCCTAAGTATGCACCCAATATATGAGTAAGACAGGGGGGTATCATGGAGAGACAATGGATTGGGAAGGCATGCACCTGGAGCTATGCGCCCAGGGCTATGCACCCACATATATGCGCAGCATATATGCGTCCAAGGAGTGGAGCCAGGATGACTTGGAGAAAGTCAAAAGACTCACTCTATGGACAAGTGTGCTGACATGGTCTATGCGCAAGGAAAGAGACGATGCACTTGTGCGCATGCAAAGTTATGCGCACAAGCCAGGGAGGGCATAGGCAACATGCGTCCATGGTGTCATGCGCCCAAGAGAAGGAGTCTGGGACACATGCGCCCAAGAGGAGGCATGCACCCAGGGGATTATGCGCCCAACGCCCATGAGCCCACACAACTCGTGGGCGCATAGTTATGCGCCAGCACTGTTCTTCTCCAAAATTTTGAGAAGAAGACCATTGAACCCATGAATTTTCAACTCATAACTTGATCAAAACACAATAAAATCTAACTTTTCAAAAGTCTAAGTTGTGTAAATCGAATTCTCTACCACATGGAACTCTTAGTTTTCGAAAACAAGATGGTTTGATAGATCAAAACCCAAGAAAACTCCAAAAAGGTGCAAAGTTAGATCTACACAAATATATACATAAAAAAAAATAACAAGAACTAAAGTAGCTTAGAATGTTGCATAAAGAGATTAGAACAATAAAATGGAGGGTTCCTTCTGAAGCAAGTTGCACTTGCCTATGGAGGGGGAGAGGTTTAATGGAGAAGAAGAAGAAGTTATGAGAAATAATGAAGAGAGAGAAAAGAGGTGGGTTTGTAAAGGAAAATGGGAGGGTTTAACATGTTGAACCAAAGGGAATAAACCAAGCCAAACCAAAATGAACCAAGTCAAACCATGATAGCCATGATGAATCCTAAGCAAGATTAAACCAAAGTTAGCTAGGAAGGCAAGGTAAGTAAAAATACTTGCCAGGATTCCGTATACGTATACTGAAAATACGGATAACGGAAAACGGGGATGACAGTTCCAAAGTTCTCCGTCGAATTTGCTGGTTCCTGGAAGCTGTTCGTGTGGGGCGAATCAAGCTTGAGCGCTGGTGATCATTCACCCCAGCAAGCCAATTCATCATTATATCCATTCCACTTGCAACTCATTCTAAACGAGCTTTTCTGATATAATCAAAAATGTTAGTGGACTTTTGCTGCTGCTGCTACGAATTTTTCTGTGCCTTCTTCGAAGTGTCATATTTGATTTCATTTCTCAGAATCCTCCGGGATCTTTGTCGTGCACCTTCTTCGAATTGTTGCATAATTTTAGTTTTCCATCGAAAAATTACGTCCCGGAAATACCAAATTATCAACAATTAAAGATGTGCTGAAAGATATGAAAGGTCAATTAAACACTCTGCATGAACAAGTTCAAATAATGTTAAACTCATCCAAAATTATGAACATAGTGCAACACAATCACTGTATGTGGTATGTACCTTTATTTATTTGTTTGAAGGTTACAAGTTGAGTTTATTCTTTAATTATTTAAATTACATAAGTCTTATTAAAATTTTGTATAAAATAAAATATAATTGGGCATTCCATCTCCGACGCTGCCACTCCTTCCACGTAAACTACACCCTTCCATTTTCTTTTTCTTAAACTTTTCGACCAAACAAACATAACACTAACTAAGGGCGAATGGTAGATTGCTAGTTCAAAACATGAGTTATGCTCATTGCTTTTGTAGCCAGTTGGTTCTGGAGGTATATGCTCTCATGAATGCAGTTTTGACCACCTCTCCTAAAGCAATAGGACAAATTGGAAGAGTCCTTTTATTATTTAGGTTGGATTTGGTGTTTCTATTGTTTTCAGAAGCCAAGTGCAAATCCAAAAATTTAAGCTGGGGTAGATTAATTAGGCTAGGATGGGTTAGATGTGAGCGAACTGATTTAAAGAAAACAAAATTCAAAAAAAACATAAGAAAAAAATAGGAAATAAATTTTCGTAGGACTAGGTTCAGCAGGACTAAGTACCACAGGGCTACGAGCTTCTTCATTCCACGAAAGCTGCTACATTTAACGAAGCTGCTTCATTCTGCAGAAGTTGCTCCATTTTGCAGAGCTGTTTTATTTGCATAAGTTGTTCTACTGCATAGGACAACTCTATTTGGGCGTTTGCTTCTAACAACTATTGGACAATGTGCTAGCTTTCTATTGTGTATAACTAGCTTCATGATTATTTTGATATAGAAATAGGAACGACTTACTACTTTATCGTATATGTTATATATTCATACTTCTTGTTGACTGATTAAGACATAACATGTTTTGTGAGGTCATATGAGACTTGTATTATAGTATATATTCCCATGTCTAGAGATAACCGTGACCGTATTACCGGATACTAGTGTACCATAGTGCTTAGTTAGCCGAGTCATACCCCCGTTCTCCTTATTCCGGTATTGGTGCATGGCAATTATTATTTATACTCTTCAAGATAGACAAGAGTTTGACGTACAATAAGAGAATTACTAGAGTTCAAACTTATTTCACGTAGCCGTAGTCCACATCCTCTCCAGCTTCATAATTAGAAACCATAATGAACAAAAGATAGAAAAGTAAGTATGATCGTTAACTACAAAAAAGCGTTAGTGATAATACAAAAATGATGGTTTCTTTCGTCCCAAATATGAAGGAAATACTAAGTCCAATTAAAGATGCCGATTGGTTCAACAAGTTTGAGTAGATTCATTATTTTTTAGAAATAACCAATCTGTTTTCAGAAATATGTAACGATCTTCTGGGTGCTTTTACCATAAGTTGAGATCTATTGTAGAAATTTATGTTATCCAAATATCATGCAAGGATATATCTGATAAGTATAATAATTTTGGTTGAATTAATTTACCTTGATCTTCGTTCAACAATTTTATTGATTCTTATTGAAACATATCATAACTATCAGAGGTTTTGAAAGTAGATACTTCTGATAATGGATACAGAGATTCTCTACAATATCCAATGGATTGTTTTGTTTGGCAAGAACTAATCCTATAAATGAATATGGAGGTTAATAACTTTCTAGATATTAGGTAATCGAGAGCTATATATATCTTGGATATAAGATAAATATTAAGTGTCCTACAACCATATTTGATTGTATGACTCATAATATTAAGTCCATTTTTTAGATGATATGATCCTATCATCGCTAATTATGACTAAAATTGGTGAATATATTCCTTCTCGGAATAAAGGAGCGATCTTTACCTATTTTTCCTATATGTAAATATTTATAATTCTTACCATATTTGTGTCTAAGTTTCTTAATTCTTTGCAAAGGTAAGATATGGAGTTTAGTAGTTTGTTTATTTTCTCCCGACCACAAAGTTTTCAAAATCTCTCAAAATATAGATTTTCTGTTTTGAAAATGTAGAGAACAAAAACGAGTTAGTTATAAATCTCATTTGTTTCTATTTTGAGATCTTGAAGATCTTTTAGATTTTTTTTAAATTTATTTCTAGAACTTCACCTTGCGTATTGACAAGATTAAAAGCACTTGTATCCTCTTCGAATTCCCTCATAATTTCACAACACCAAATTTTAATTCTTCTTGAGAGGACGAGGACGAAGAACTATTTTCTGAATCTTTTACGTATAATCAGAAGATTCAGAATCAGACAGATATTCTAATTCAAATATTATTTCATATCCTTCGTTTAGAATAGCTACTTTGATATTTCTAAAATGTGGATTTTATCTTTGCATTTATTTGCAAAGTGTCCTAGTTTTTCACATACAAAACATTTACACTTAGACTTACGTTTCCTAAATCTAATATATCGATTTTCCTATAAAAAAATCTTGTCGTACTTTTTATTTTGAAATTTTGTATGAATTTTGTTTAGGAGATTCTTCCTAGACGACATATTCTTGCGAGATTTCTTGTAAATACCCTTCTTGCATATTCAATTTTTTTAAATAGATTATAGAAGTTAAAAAATCACCCAAACACCTTTAAATTTCTTGTAAATACCCTTCTTTGCATATCTAGGACAATTACATAACTGTCCCAAAAGTAATACTTATAAAATTATTGTTTGATTTTTCAGCTATAAAACATACAATTTAAATACACATAATTCATATGATCATGGCCGTTGTCAAGCTTGTCCTCAGATGTATCTCCAGGTATCAGAGCTCCAATATAAAAAAAGCTTAACACATCAAGCATCTTTTACTATTAAGTAGAAGACAACAAAATCTATATAAACTCTATATGTTCAATTGAAACAACAAAAAGCTTAATATTAAGCATCATTAACCACTATTTCCAAAATAAATCCAAAACACTATACATCACCCACAGCATCAGTTACAAAATGAACCATTGTCTCCACCATTACATACAAAATGCTGAACCCATTAAGCATTTAACCACCTTTTCCAAAATAAATCTAAAACACTATACATCACCCACAACATCAGTTACAAAATGAACCCATTGTCTCCACCATTACACCATGTTTTTAGTATATCCAACATCAACCCAAAAATTAACCCAAACTTTTTATCATCACAAGATCGTCGCCCATCATTTTAGCATATCCATAATGCTTTTGAAGGACCTGCAAATGAAGATATGCCAATATATTAGCAACCTGCTAACTGTACACGACAACCAGAAAAGAAAGACAAGTTCTTCCAAATTGTACAGACTAGACCACATTAGTTTGTGAATGTTTAGACAAATTGTACAAACCTACTAACAGTTTTCAAACTGTACAGACCTGCATACAAAAAAATTGGGAAAAAACAATGTACAGAAAAAGCTTCAAGTGACAAAGGAAACTTCAAGTAAAAAAGGAAGCTTTAAGTAAAGATGGGAAAAATTGGGAAACATTTTTAATGGGAACTACAATTATTCTAGCAAGAATTACAGTAATAAGCTGAAAAAACCAATGTAAAAGTTAAAATCTGTACAGACAATATAAAAAGTTAAGTCCAAAAATCGGTCCAGGAAAAAGAGAAAACAGAGAATTCTATTAACCCCATGACACCAGCATGCATGGGAAGTAACCAAAGATGGGAAGGAACCAAATGTCTGATGGTTGTCATTAATCCCATTCTATTAACCCCATGACATCCCTTAAGGTTTTGTCCCATTTCTGATGGTTGTCATTAACCCCATGACACCCAGGACATGCATGGGAAGGAACCAAAGCAAAGACAAGCTCAAGACCTCATTTTACTTATTCCTTCAGCAAATGCCAATCCACACACTAATTGGTCAAGTTAATAGAATTGAAGTAATAGATATGTGACCTATACTATTGACACTCGCACATTTTAACTAACTGCCACTAGTTGTCAATGCATGTATAAATATCTTAGGAAAACCACATTTTCTGGACTGGACATTAAAGCATATGGAAGTGGTTGATGATAGATAACATAAGAAGTGACATGACATTTGTCACACAAAGCTCTCAATAATTTGCTATCTAGCTAGGAAAACTGCAAGGTTAAAAACTATTTATGCAAAAGTATATGCAAATATGTAATAAATAGAAGGAACACCATTTCTGGCAGCATCCAACTTAATCAAAAATAGCAATAGCACAACAGTGTCACTAAAATAGTTTGGTAGATGCACTCCTTATAAATTTCTTTGCAATACGAGATGACCTACGCGTAGGACTGTTGTATGCAACCTAAAAATGCATAATAAATGTAGCAGTATATAGGTAGGTGCTGTCAAGATGGTCCAACACAGTGCCGTAAGGAAGTTCAAACCATAGTAGTAAGCCATGCAAAAAACACACTAATAAGACATAGAAGTTAGTTCAAAACCATAGTAAATTTTATGCAAGGAAGCTCAAACCATAGTAAATACTCTTCCTCTAAGATTTGATCCCAGTTGAAGCTATGCATCAGATCGAAACTCACTGTGGGTCTGCAAGAGCTCAATAACATCTATGATGCGGCTCAACCAGCTCTGCAAATGAAGAACCAAACCTCCATAGCAAGATCCCTGAGTATCAGAAGAAGTATCAATTGCACAGTGGTGTATCAGAAGAAATTTAAGTGCACACTGGTGTATTAGAGCATATCAGAGCTTACTAGACATTGGCAACACAAGCATTGGCAGAGGGTCATGACCAGCATCAATGGAGGATCAAGACTCGAGGACCCCGGATGTTGCTTTCCTCATCATTTGATACATGTGTTCTATTAGATCTACGAAAATTAGATTCAATATGTATATAAAGAAAAGGAAAAATGCTCATCCTCGACAAAATATGAGGATCAAATATCCAGAATTGTGAAGATAGTCCAACACACAAATAAGACATAGAAGGAAGTTCAAACCATAATAAAAATCTATGCAAGGAAGCTCAAACCATAATAAAATACTCTTCCTCTACGATCAAGTTGAAGCTAGGCATCAGATCGAAGCTCACCGTGGGTCGGCAAGAGCTTAATCGCATCCATGATGCGGCTCAACCAGCTCTACCAATGAAGAACCAAACCACCATAGCAGGATACCCGAGTATCTGAAGAAGTATCAATTGCACAGTGGCGTATCAGAAGAAATTTAAGTGCACACTGGTGTATTAGAACGTATCAGAGCTCACTAGACATTGGCAATGCAAGCATTGTTAGAGGGTCAAGACCAGCACCAATAGAGGATCAAGACTCGAGGACCCCAGATGTTACTTTCCTCATCATTTGCAACCATAGTAGTAAGCTATAGACTGGAACAGTAAAAAAAAATCACTTATGATCAAATTTTTAACCTTTTTCATTTTAGGGACAGAAGAGTCATCATTGTTTGCAACCTGCAACGTAAGAAAAACAGTGAGATATTCCAATGAATGAAGACAGAAGACACAAGACTTGATATCAAAATTATTACCCACTTCATTTTAGGGTCGAAAGATTCTTCATTATGGTTGCTATCTTCCTCGCTAAGTAAGTCATCACCGACGGGGATGTACTCATCATCTCTTTCACTTGTGCTTCTTTTTCCCATCTTACTCGAACTTGTTCGAGTAACCATCTTGGAATTCATTACATGCTTTGAAGCTTGTTGCAATTTCAAAGCATCCATTTTCATTTTATTTCTAGTAATATTTTCCAATCTTTGCCTCTCATATCCCGACATTTACCAGAATGAATGAAGTAAAGAAAATAAGCAAAATTAATCAACATTCACTGAAATAAGCAAAATTCATCAACGTTCAATCACAGTAGATAAAACAACCAACATCTTGAAAGGATATAAATAGCTAAGAGATACAAGTTTGTAATTTGATATCCATCACAAATAGTTGCAAAATAAGCTATAAACTTGCTACTCATGACCACTATCATCATGGTCATCATCACCATCACAAATATTTGTGTCAACCACCAAGCCCTCTACTCCTTGCCTAACCCAAGATCTATTATGAGCTTCATCCATTCTGGTAAATATAGAATTGGTTGATTGTACCCCTCACTCTTGACAGGTTTGTATATGCCATTGGCGATTTTTACATGGTTACAGAAACTTAGTTTGGCTAAGTTGTTCCAGATGGTTGTTTTGTATAAAAATCTCGTATTATTTATCAAACTTTGCTCAAGTTGAACATTTTTATTTTGCAATGAGTTGGTTTTATTTTGCATCAATGATGACTTCTTTGCAATGGAACTTATCAGCAAGGCCAGCTAAATGTATTATACATGTAATATTTTGGCCCCCCTGCTGCCTAAAGTCCTGAAATTGCTACTGCAGCCATGGAGTTCAGGAAGAAGCTTAGAATAAAGGTCGTAAGGTAGGCCAAATCAAGGATTTTATTGTTGTTGCAGTAGCAAGTAGCAGCAATACTTGTATCCGCCATTATTGGAAGGGTAAGGCACTTCTAGCTATTAAAATAAAGTATCAACAAATCTGACATTGTGGGAATACATCAGAGCTGGGACCACGGAGTTCGAAGTTGTCGGAGTTGCGGGCGCCGGAGTTTGAAACCTTCAGTTGTCATAGATCGAGGTATCGGAGCTACTACTTCCAATCTGAGGAGAATATTATAGATTTTTCATAGACAATATCTAAAATCTCCATTTTAAAGTAGAAGCGAACCAATATGAATTTACTTGTTAAGGATTCTATACAGACTATTTTAGCATCCTTCTCTCCTACTAAAAATATCATAAATTCATTTACATCAAATGGTCTAGAATATATATATATATATATATATATATATATATATATATATATATATATATATATATATATATATATATATATATATATATATATATATTGTTGGTCAGTATTGGTACCTCTATTCACCTTCACTCTCTAAACGACGGGCATTAACCATTTGAATTGCAATATTTTTTTCCATAAAAGTAGATTTAATGAATTACTATTATTCACAATTCAAATATCCGTAAAATGTTAGTAATAGCAGTAACGTGTTACATAAAGGCTTAGCTTGTCGCATATATTCATAAGGTGTTAACGTCTATATGTAATGTGTTGTACCTAAACCAAATTTCCTAAACTATATATAGTGTATTTGTCATAATATATTATGTTACACATGAATGTAACACAAAATGGATTCATGTCGTATCTCTTATCGTGCAAGATAGTATGTAATTACACATGTCTACATTAACCTTATTTACTTACACGTGTCTATGTTAACAAAATTTACTTACACATGTATGTGCTGCCATTTCCATACTGTGTCATATCTCGATTCATGTGCTCCGCCTTGCTGATCGGCAGGTCCAGGAACAATGCCGCTGAAGAAGACGACATAGGGAACAATAAGGAAGGACCAGGACAGATCAACGACACAAGCTTGTGATCAGGTCAAGATTTCAGGGATTTAGGAGATACGAGTAGAGATCAAGGGCGAGTGCTGATTGAGACATCTATTCGGTAAACCCTCACATATCTTGATTTACAAGACATGCATGGGCCACCACTTAAACCATGTAACGCCCCAGAACCAGAATACTGGAGAGCGTAGGCATACATAGCCAGCTACGTATAATGAAATGGAATCCATCTCGCTATACGGTCACGGCTGTCTAGATATATGAGGGTTTAACTACAAGTCATCAGTCTTTTAAGGTCATGAACAAGCCTAATATCTCAATCTCAAGCAAGTAATAACAGTCACAAGATATTAAAACATCAAATATACAATAGTAAGGCGTCCCATACATTACATATTTGGATGATCACGAAGCTAGTCATTACAAAATGTGAAAACTCGCAAGAGTTTCAGTCATACATGATCAACCCTAGGATTTACCAATCATGTTACAGCCTGTAGGCAGACAATAAGTAAGTGCAATCGAGCTAACACGTGCTCGTCGGCTAAACGCCTCAAAAGAATATTTTTACAATATAGTGGAAGAGTCAAAATAAACCCACTCGTTGCTAGGATTCCGTCTAGTGGTCACCATCTGGCTGGAAGGTCGGTAGATCCTCTGGAGCTGCTCCGATATCTGGCCAAACAAATCCAGCTGGATCAGACCCCAGAAAGAGCAAGTGCAACAAAGGAGGCTTCACTTAAGAACTAAACCAGCAATTAGCACAAGAGTATAAATAAATAGTAAGAACTGGAAATATGGAAAAAAATATCAGGATGATATACGACGAGATAACCAATAAACTATTCAGATAACCAGGTTACAACCCGTAGATCAAACAAGGATCGGGGTTGTAACCCTTCATTTGAACAAAACTTGGTTTCCCACCATTTATCGGCAAGATAAATATAAGAAATCAGATCATGTAACCATCTTGTACAGGATCAAGACAAGACTAGGCTAATTATACCTCATCCAACAATGACGGCCAAGCAATAAGTACGGCTTGATACTTGAACAAACTAGGGTTGTCACAGGCCTAGTTACTAGCAAGATGCAGTAAGATTATTCCACAGCCACAAGCCCTGCAGACCATCCAGGCTATCCTGACGCAATTAGGGGTTGAGTTCAGGTGGGTACATCATCGAAGAAACGTATGTACCCTTAAGTAACTTGAAGGGTGCACCACATGACTGTGTGCTGAAAATGTGCCCTACTCGACGGCAGGCTACAGATCCCAGGTGGGGTGCCCAGATAAAGGGATTGCCTGTAGCTAGGAAAAATCTCTTCATGACTACTGGATTATTCTAGTTATTTAGCCTTAGTCGATTTCAGTAGGTACCCCTGACCGTGGTACTCAGGGGTCCCTATCCTAGGCATGATGCAAGACAAGACTGATTTATTTGTACAAGCACAATCGTCCACGGTGTCCAAGTCATTCATACTTGTCAGGTTATGTTAGCCGTCGCAACAGCACATCAAGATATATCATGTCAGGTTTACTTGTCAAGAGTGCGCCACGGCGGGCCACTATCATGTCAAGTTACTTGTCGAGAGTACACCACTATGGGTCACTGTCATGTTCATGGTACAGGTGCAGGATAACATAGTATAAGCATTCTATCAAGAGACCCAAGTTACACAATGGGTCATAAGATATGAGCATAATAAAATAATTAAAATAACAAAGGAACAAGGCTGGGGGGGGAGAAGGAGTCATGCGGCTCAGGAAAATGAGTTCATGCGGCCAGGCTAAGGCCATGCGGCCAAGAATCAGCCGGCTCATGCGACTCAGGTTCCTGCGGTCGAGGTTTAAGGGTACATGCGGCTCAGGGAGACTGGATATATATATATAAATATATATCTAAATATATATATATATAGATAGATTTTGTACTGATTTTGGGATATGGGCTTTGATCATTGAGTTTAGCTCAAATTTTAGATTTGTTGACCTCAGTGTACAAAGGTTGAGTGTCCAGTTTTGTGTTGATGACTTGGGTTGATATTGTTTTGGGTATTGAGTTTAGATTAAGGTATTAATGTCATGACCCGCACCCAGTGTAGGGGCACGAGAAGTGGTTACGTCCAGCCTACGCCGTAGTGTCGGCGGTAGAACGCTGTCCTAGGTCACATACATCTAACAGTTATAAGGTACATATATAGTATATACACTCCAAATGGAGGTGACATAATAAAGTACAACTCAATCATAACTAAGGGAGAAAGTATGATAAGATAGAATAGATGAAATCACAGAATCCACAGATGATAATACAAGATAAGAGTGATAGCTAAAAGTCTAATATAAACAACTCCACAAATCCAGAATAACAAATCCCCAATAAGTAAAAGTGTATCCAACAAGACATGAAGATAAACATATACTAGTCTAGCTAACTAGCCTAGTCTACTGGGGTAATATACTCTGCAAGTGCTGGGTCCTCTTGAGAGTCCAGCTCATATGTGTCATCTAGGCCTGCTCCGTAATAAGTGGGACACAGCTCCTTAAGGTCATCTGTAATATTTCAACAGGTCCAGTCAGGACGGGAGCGAGCACAGTACATCTCACGCAGTTCATATCATGACAGAAATATAATACAGGCAATAGAGTAAGATATATGAAACGCTAAGAATATACATAAAGTAAAAGTGAAGACTGTAAAGAAATATCTACTATAAGTGAAGAGCTACAGTGAACTAGTGATTAAGAGTACAAGATAGACATGTGAACGGATTGATAATAAACATGAGAGGTTGTACATGGCTACACTACTTTGGAAATTGTCCACATGACTATTTATACTCCCCCGTACCCCAATCAATACACAAGGATCTGTTCAAGTTATGTTATTCTACATGATTTCACATGGGGGCCCATAAATGTGTGCACATGAATATAAACATGGGGGCTCCGTGAACATGAGAGTACATGAATCACGAGAGTGCACATGAATGGTGAAAGCACAGGATACATGATGAAAGTGAATCGTACATGACATGATGTATCCGATGCTCCCGAGGGGGAGAACATCGTATGAAAAGATCCATATAGTACTAATCCGTATTTCCATCGTGTCAGCATCAAATAAAATAATCTAGGGCAAGAATATAGTCCTAGCAAGTATAAAACGGTCAGAGAATGTACTCGCCTGATCTCCTGAGTGTCTGAATGAAATACTGCCTGAGGAGTGGTGTATGGCTCCTATTCAGAACAGTACAAGTCACAACATATCCAAATTGGTAAAATAAACTACTACGATGTATTCTACATGATGTTTGGGTCAATCTAGGCTAAAGTCAACCTTTGGTCAACTCTAGTCAAACTACTCTAGTCAAACTAGGTCAACTAGGTCAAACCTAACCCAACAAGTCTTACTAGGCCTAACCAAGACTATCCTAGCAAGCACACATCATTCTCAAGTCACACTAGCCTAACAACACATTAAACTCATGTGTATACATCCCATATACACAAACTTGCATATTAGGGTACCCATAGGCTACACTACATAGGCCATATGCCAACACACCTATATAGGCAACACATATATCACTTACCATATATCTATATACACACTATTTATATAGACAATATGCATAATCTATATTAAATTACATTATCACACAAGGTTTTATATATATATATATATATATATATATATATATATATATATATATATATATATATATATATATATATATATAAATATATATATATAAATATATATATATATATATATATATATATATTATATATATATATATATATATATATATATATATATATATATATATATATATATATATATATATATATATATATATATATATATATATATACATATACATATACACATATAGAAGGATGGGGATATAGTGTCCTGTGGAGAGTGTGAGTATATATATATATATATATATAATATATATATATATATATATATATATATATATATATATTATATATATATATATATATATATATATATATATATATATATATATATATATATATATATATATATATATATACAAATATATATATACAAATACACATATAGAAGGATGGGGATATAGTGTCCTGTGGAGAGTGTGAGTGTGTGGCAAGTGAATAGGAAAAACAGTGTGACATGTGCCTGTGTATATGTGTGACAATTTTTAGGTTAATGCATAGTGTAGATGGGTGTGTGAGTGACATGGTTGTGTCAATACATGTAGTGTGGCATATCAGTTTTCAATCTCAGGTTTTCTGTGAGTGTGTGAGTGAACTCATTCTTAGTTTTCTGGTTAACAGTTCAGGTTAATGTGTACTTGTGTGTAAACATGTGTGTGTATAGAACATTATTCTCAGATTTTCAATAGTGAACACAAATCTGTGTGTGTGTGTACTCCTATGAACCAATGTGGTTCTTAGATTTCAACAGTTCAAAGTGTGTATAGGAGAAGACAATGTGTCAATCTCAGATTTTAGTGGTGTGTGTCATAACTCAGTGCACATGACAGTTAAGTTCTCAGTTATTCAAGGCAGTGAAATGTGTGAAACATATAACAGTGCAATGTCAGTGTTTGCAAATCCCAGTTTAGACAGTCCTAGGAAATTGAAACCCATTTGTCAACACTACCATGATGATTCCCATTTGGCAACTAAACCTAGATGAAAATAGGTGAACCAATATTGAAATTGACCAACCAATTCAGGAAACACCATGGCAATTCAACTCTCAGGTTTTGGTAATGTAAACCACAGTTTAGGTGTGTTCAAAATAGTGTATCAATAACAGTGTATCAGTTCAATGAATCCCAAGCCCAAATGCAAATAAAAACTAAATTCTCACGCCAATCATAAACCCCTAGCATGTAGGCTAATTCCCAGATATGGATTAGTGAACCAACAGTACGAATTTAATCAATCAACAGTCCAATACATTCATTAAAATTATCAGAAACCAACTGACAGTTACATGTATCAGAAAATTAGGAATTTCACAATTCGAATTAGAAATTAACAGATAATAAACAATTTAGAGGTTGGTAATCATTGTCATACATGTGCACGTGTCTATAGTGTCATTTCGTGTCACTCAGTGCCGGATACAGCGTGTCCACATCACACAAATACTACACGTGCATACACGAACACAGTCTCGTGCACGCATGCACTCGTGTCTAGGGCACCTCTAGGGCTAGGGGTTGACCACCCTAAGTCGTGTCCAAAATGTGTCTATGTGGGACACGAAGCCAGTGTCAGAGCCCTATGGCCGACTGTGCAATGCCAGCACAAAATCCGTGCGGCTCAAATATCTTCCAAATCACAAAATAGAATCCTATGAAATTTTATAGCCTTAGTGTCAGTCATCTCGTGTACGTACACACCAATTTTGGTGTCACCACGTGCCGTGTCCGTAGAGAAAACAGACACGGGTAGCAGGACACCCGCCGAGCCCCCCGTGCTGCGTGTCCAGTACAAAATAGGACAGCAAGGACACGAACTCGACTCGGTCTTCACAAATATTAAAGTACATGCCTAGATCTAGAGATTCATGCAATTAGTTTTACAAAACACGAAAATTGAATCCTAAGTGACATTCTATCAAACACCAACACATACACTATGACACGTGTCCGATACGGACACCAAACGGACACAATTTTCACCCAAATTCTAGGGACAGCTAGGGGACACCTAGATCTAGGTTAGGATGCAAAAAAATAGAATATTAGCACAATTTGAGGAGTTTTACCTATAGGTGCCAATAGCAAGAAAAGCTTCAAATAGGGGGGTATTCTTCTTGCTAGCCAAATGCTCCAAATTAACCGAAAGCTGGGATTACTCTCCACAAACAGAAAATAGGAGAGTATTAGGCTCTAATGCAAGAAATTAGAGTTAAAAGGGAATTAAAATGAGAAATCTATGGATTGGGGAAGAATGGACATACCTTTCTTTTTTCTATGTATTCATTCAATACAAAAGAGGCAAGAACTAATGAGGAGATTATTTATAGGGAGGGGAATGACCTAGGGGTCGGCCACATTGCTAAAATTAGGGTTAGGGTTTCGTCTAATGGGCTATGGGCCTAGTTGCCCTAGTCATGAATTCAATTCTAAGTCTCAAGCCTATGAACCAAATCACTAATCCTCCTATTCAAATCTTGATTTCTAATGACTAACTTAGATTGACTTAAGTTAGACTAGGATCTCATTATGCTAACCAAGTCACCATGGCTAGGGTCAACACCTAGGTTAGTCTCTAAAATCTCAACTAGTCAAGGTCAAAAATCACAATCACCAATTCAATAAATTAAAATAAATTCAAAAAATTTCACAAATGACCAAAATACCCCCAATATAAAATATGGTAGTGACAATTAATATGGGATACCTATAGGTTAATGGGTAATTGATATAGTTGATAGTTGTGAGTCATTTTTGAGTATATGTTTTCAATCTCAGTTCTCTGAGATTGTAGGTTCCAACCCCTTGCACAGTCCGCACACACACATACTTAATATCTTTTCCTTTATATATATATATATATATATATATATATATATATATATATATATATATATATATATATATATATATATATATATATACTATGGTATGTTTGTGATAGATTATATATATAGGTATTGATATATAAGTAGACATAGGTTATGTTAGATACCTAGTTAAGATATAGCTATGATAATACCTTGGTATCTTAGCCTATATCCTAGAATTGATTGGTGTTTGACCAAGTTGACCAAAAGTCAACTGTGGGTCAAACTTGACCTAAAATTGACCCAATGGGTCTAAAACGACATGTTGACTTAAGTTTGACTTAAACTTAGAACATTTGACTAGTTGACTTAGGTTTGACCTAGTTTGACTGGAATGGTTGACTAGAGTTGACCAATAGTTAACTTTGACCTAGTTTGACTAGAATGGTTGACCAGAGTTGACTTTGACCTGGAATGGCCTAGAATCATATAGAGTGCATTGTAAACTTCTTTTATTTCATGTTAGACACTTTGTAACATGTGTTGCTCTAAATTGGACACTGTGACTCCAGTTTGGACATCTATTCTCATCAGCTGTTCAGGTTATCAGGCGAGTACATTATCTGACCGTTTCATACTTGCTAGGAATTATATTCTTGTTATAGACTAATTTACTTGATGCTAACACGATGTTATCACAGATTAGTACTATATAGATCTTTACATGAGATGTTATCCCCCTCGGGTGCATCGAATACATTATGTCATGTGCTTTTCACGAACGTCATGTATTCCATGTGTCACACCCCGATCCTGGAGGATCGAATACCCGATCCCGGAGGATCAAAAACTAGCCATTGGGCATGATGCCGTACAAGTCTAGATTGCACTTGTACAAGGCAAAACTATTACAGTTCCTGGTATTTCTCAGAAAAACAACGACAACGCAGCAAAACCAGGCAGATAAATTGAAGTCACACAAGATATTGAAGAAACATAACTCTTTATTGATAATTGCAATAGATTACAAGACTTGTAACGGAATACAGGGTTTATAACTGATTACAAGACTCTTGAATAGCCAACTAAATGTATACACTTGCCCTTTAGGCTACAACTGAATATGCCGACTTCTTTACAATAAACTTGCCAATTTGGCTACAATCTTACTGGTACAGCTGAGTTATACTGTTCCATACATTATGTCCCGTATAGCAGAAGATATCGTCTTGAAAGAAGAGCTTCTGTACACCCATCCGATTCATCGATGCCAAGCACTGATCAAACGATTTCTTCCATACGCAAGCACCTGTAATATTGCCCACAATGTGGGTCAGTACATCATCAATGTACTGGCGAGCGGTGCCGGCCCAACTCACGTAAGAAGACAACACTAAGTAATCATGATATAGAACATTATTAACAGTGGTCTTTGTCGTTGCCTTAGGGTCAATTTCATATCTATAGCCGACAAGAGGTAGAGCATACAAATCTCATAGCCAACATAATTTAAAGCAATATGATATTACCCTTTGGCGATTCTTACCCACGGTCATGTAGCCATCCCTGTACATTTATAATACTCACTCAGCCTGCACAAGACATTGTTAGAAACAATATCATGATTCAATATAAATATCACCGTTTAGGTGATTCTTACCAACAGCCAACATCCTTTCCTGTATTTGAGTAAAAACTTACTCTGCCTGCATAAGACATCATTAGCACTAGACCTATCTATATGAAAGTCACTGGAGACACGCCATCTTGGACCATCTTACAGACGAACAGCTAACTCCGAATGTGGTGCAAATCCATGGAAGGTTTTCGAACACCGTACTACTACTTTAGTACCATAGGATTTTGGCGTCCTTTCAGTAGGCGGTTGCAAGCCCCCACTGCAAGTCCCAAAATACCGATGTTAGTACGTCGACACCATCTTTGTTCCCCCAGGATGAACTGGGTCCGTGGCCGTAGATTACCGTTCTGGGAACTACCTTGTATACAAGTTGTCCATGACCATGCAAGTATATACAACTTATCTAAGAAGAAAACATATAATACATGGTAAAAAAACTAAATGCTCAGCCACCGTTCTCAATCGTATTGCCATCTTACCATCTTTCCAGGGTCTTGGCGTAATCAACATTCTACATCGACGACGGGATAATAGAATGTTGTTAACCAATCTCTTTTTCACATCTTTGATACCATACATCTTTCCAACCAACTCAATGCACTCACCGCCCAATCTTTTGGGACTTAGCATCTGCTTTAGCATACATTCATTCGGACGTAATTTAAGCATACTCACTGCCCAGTTCTTGGGTCTTAACATCTGTGTTACCATCTATTCGTCGAGCTAAGGCTCGATATACTCACCGCCCAAGTATTTGGGACCTTGCCTTCACCTGTCATAGAATTCATCGCCACGTCGTACAAGCATACAATTCATCTAGCAACATAGTTTACGTTCAGGTGATTATTTACCTTTCGTTATCTTTTCGAATTCCATGCAAAAAATCATTCCCATATCATACGATGGAACGGGCGACAGAGAGCATCTTTAGTCCGCCTGACGTTAGAGTCATAAACAGACGAAGACATCCACATAGGTTCCCATCGTAACCCCACATCCATGGGGATTTCAAACAGCTTAGAGATAACTTAATCCTTTAATAAAATACTCGTTATACCAATAAATATAAAGAACGAATTAGGCATTAGTTCAAAATTCGTGATAAGAATTCTGTATGTATAGATATGGATGACAAAAAAATAAGAAATAAAAATATTTTATTATTTTCATCCATCTAAAAAAGGGGTGCTGAGTTGGAATCCCATTCTAAGGATTCTTGTGGTTCCGGAGAATCCAGCTACAGGAGAACCAGGAACAGAGAGCTCTCCCCCTTTTTTCGCCCGACTCTTTGGTCTTAAGAATGCTGGTTTTAAGAACGAGTGATTGTCCTTCTCCGACCCTTACTGCCCAACCAGAGAGCGGACAGCTAATGCATTCCGCTTATTGAACAGGGTCTATGGTCGGTCCGTGACCCCTGGATGCCGATTATTGAGCAACTCAGTAAGAAACATAGCATACTATCCTTTATTTTAAGCGTGAAGCTAAAGGATCTTCGAAGGGTTCAATACTACTCACATTTATAAGACGATTCCCGCCACGAATCGTATAGTCTTTCAAGTGGTCCTTTGCATATTTCCAAGTCTAACAAGGCTTCATCGAACCAACCATCCATCATAAGGCATCTTGCGGGTTAGGGTACTACACCATGGTCTCTTATTGTTCATGTATACTCATGTGCTCTTATGTACTCTCATGATCTCATGAGCTTCATATATAAACTTTTATGTACAATAACATAACCTGTCTAGATCCTTGTGTATTGATTGGGGTACGGGAGAGTAGAAGTGGTCATGTAAACAATTCTAAAGTAGTGTAATCATGTGCAAATTTTGTAGTGTAATCATGTGCAAATTCAAGCCGTTCACATAATATCTTGTACTCTAAATCACTTAGCCACTTACAGTTCTCTATTACCATATATAGATACCTTTTGTTATCATATTCTCTCTCCTTTTTCATGTTTAATCTTACAGTTTTCATGTACTTTATTCTATAGCTTGCTTTATATTTTCTGTCATAACATGAACTGTGTGAGAGATATGTATTCGTTTATGTCCTGATTGGATCTGTTGATAAAATTTACAGGTAACTTAGAGGATCATAGCTAGCCTAAAGGACACTAGTAGAGCTTGGACTAGATGTCTAGAGTTTTGTTTATCTTATTTCTTGTTTGCCTTGGAGATGTATTTTATTTTAGATATTGAGATTTTGTGTTTGTTAAACACTTGACTTATTCATTTTTGGTTGTATCCCTCTTGTGGATGTTATCTATTTTATCGTGCTGATTATCTACCTCTAGTTTTGGGATTGAGACTGTATCCTTCTGAGATTGTCCTCCGTTTGAAGATTATATCATATAGTATTAGTTGTGATTGTGACCTAGAACAGCGTTCTACGGTCGACACTGCGACGTAGGCTGGACGTACCCACTTCTCGTGCCCCTACACTAGGTGCGGGTTGTGACACGTTTTTAGTGGTGGTCCATGCAGGTCGAGATTTGTATTTGTGCGATATCGTAGTAGTACAACGACTTAGTTGTACTACTACGAGCCTGCTATAGAGTATAGGAAGTAAGGTGTTAGAATGATATGATACTCAATCACTGTTAGAATTCCTCGAGAGATTCCTAGGACGACCCTAGAGAATCTTATTTTGAGCTTGGATTTGAAATCTTTTTTCTTTATTTCAATTCACCCTTACTCCTTGTTATTGAATTTGATTTTGATGGATTCATTGTTGAATTTTGAATCTTGATATTCATTGTTGATTTTGATTTTTTTTATCTAAATATATTTTATATAAGGTATAACCTGACAACATATTTGATAAGGACAGTGAGAAAGGTAAATGTCTGCCTTATTTATGGAGTTTAGAATTTATCACAGTCATACTGGCTAGCATGACAAGGACATAGAGCCTGATTTTAGATATACTTATCCTAGTTATGGAAATTTAGATTTTCTTGCAGCCACTACCAAAATACAGTGAATTGACGATGGAGGTTTAGCGACGGATTATGTCTGTCGCTAAGAGCGACGGACAACCGACTAAATATCGACGGTCTGCCGTCGAATATCAGCCTATATTTTTTAATTTTAAGGGCGAAACTCGGTCGCCAATCCATCGCTAAATCGTCGGAAACATAGAGACCAAAAATGGCATCGCTAGGTCGTCGCAAATTTGTCAAAATTTGGCGAAAAAATGTTAAAAAAATTGGCGCAAAATTTGACGACCAAGTAGCGAGGGATAGGCCGTCAGCCAACTAAGGGGGTATAGCGACGGATTAGCGACGGATATATCCATCGCTAATCCGTCGCTAAATACCCAGCCCTAATTTAAAATGAACCGACGGGGGAAAACTTTTCATTCCTCCCAAAATTTTCTCTCACCTCTCTCTCTCTCTCTCTTACGCGCAGGTCTCTCTCACTCAGGTACCCCCCCCTCTCTCTCTCTCTCTCAAGGTGGGGGTCGACGGTGATATGGTCGGCGGGGGAGGGGGTCGGCGGTGGTGGGGGGTGGGGGTCACACGGGAGGGGCGTAAGGGAGCGGAGGGGGGCCGGGGGTGTGGGTCTGCGGGTGGGGCTCGGCGGTAGTGGGGGTGGGGGTCGCATGGAGGGGAGGGGGGTAGGGTAGGGATCGTAGGGGGGCCGGTGTGTGGGTTTGTGGGTGGGGGTCGACGGTGGTGGGGGTGGGGGTTGCACGGGGGGGGTAGTGGAGCGGAGGGAGGCCGGCGGTGTTTGTCTGCGGGTGGGGGTCGGCGGTGGTGGGGTTGGGGGTCGCGGGGGGATGGGGTAGGGGGCCGGAGGTGTGGGTCTGCGGGTGAATGTTTATTATTCTGTGAATGAACATAAATTAACTAGTAGAAAAACCCTCAATGTTAAATAACTAGTTTGTAGGTTTCATATTCTGTGAATGTTTATTATTCTGTGAATATTTTTTACATGAATCCCACGGTCTCTATTACTAGGTTGTTGGTGATATAATTATACTTTTCATATGAGTATAAATCGGCATAATATTAGTAAAATATGGTAAAAAATTTGGTCAAAAAATTGTCTAACAAAAAACATTCGGATTAGATTTATATCGTATTTAGTACGTTTCATATGAACAAATTTCGCACTAAAAATTCGGCATATATATATGGCCCACCCACCTCTACTCCTTCATAAACAAGGGTTCAGTTCAGTGTGAATAAGATGAGGTTGGGGAACAGTATATAAAGAAAAGAAAGTAAAAGTAGGATGGAAAACCGAAAGGTTTTTCTTTGATTGTCGCAAGCAACATGTGCAAAGATTCTTACGTTTCTTTTTTTGGTTATAGCTGTGAGATTTTTTCTTCTTTTCTTTTGATAATTGTGCCAGTCTTAATATTTAATAGCAGCAAGAGTCAAGCAAGTATTGGTATCGAACTCGTTCAGAGTAGCGGTATCGGTATCGGTATCGTACTATTTCTATGAGTATCGGTATCGGATCGGTATCGGACTATTTCTATGAGTATCAATATCGGATCGGTATCGGACTATTTCTATGAGTATCGGTATCGGATCGGTATCGGACTATTTCTATGAGTATCGGTATCGGATCGGAATCGGAATGCTATTTCTATGAGTATCGGTATCAGACTATTTCTATGAGTATTGGTATCGATATCGGACTATTTCTATGAGTATCGGTATTGGTACCAGACTATTTCTATGAGTATCGATATTAGTATCGAACTAATTCTATGAGTATCTGTTTAGTTTGTCTTACGATACAGATTTTTACATCCAATCTGTGATGGATCGTTACTTCGTTGATCATACATGGATGTACAAACGACAACAGGAGAGCAAAATAGGTGTGAGTGACGATTTTCAGGCAGGCGTAGAAGTATTTCTTAAATATGCCATGAGCAAAGCTCAGTACATGAAGTCGACAATGAGGATAAGGATGAGGATGAGGATGAGGATAAAGACGACGATGAGGATTAGGATAAGGATGAGGATGGGGATGAAGACGAGGCCGAGGCCGAGGACGAGGACGAAGACGATGACGATGATTAGATTAAATATCGGTATATATTAAAAATACTTCCAATTATGTGAATTTAGTTTGACCTCATAAAAGCACTTACAACTAACTTAGTAAATTCAGTTTAAACTTCTGCATTCTTGTTTGAGTTCATGCTTTTTTCGTTCGATCATCTACTTATTATATATTTCTTTTTGCAGATGGCACTCCTAGTCCTTTTCGTCGCGGCGACACTCGTCGCCCTGCTGGTGGTATATATATTTTAGTTTAGTTTTATATTCATTTATACTTCTATATTGTTAATTATGTTTATGTGCTCTATTTACAGGTTATGGTGGCTAGCACTCTTCATGGTGGTGGTGCTGGTCGTGGTGCTGGTGGTGCTGGTGCTGGTGGTCCTGGTCATGGGCGTGGTCGTGGTGGTGGTGCTGGTGGTAGTGGTCGTGGTCACCTTCAGCATTCCCGGGATATGATTCCATCTAGCGATCCCGACCCGAAGAGTACCCCAGGCACAGACTCATCCCGCCGTCGATCTGCCACGGGGCTATCGTCACCTTCGTCGAGGCTAGCGTCTCCATCCGCTGACGGATCCGTTCCGCCAGCGGATCCACCAGTTACTGCAAAGTGGGCCCCCGGGTACCCCCGGACTCAATTACATCCGGTTACTGGTGAGTACATACGCGGAGCCGTGGATCCTCCGACGCCACCAGAGAGGCCGATGGACGAGTTCCAACGAGAGCTATGGCCCGCGGGTGAATCGTAAGTAAATTTAAGTTAATTTGTTAAATTTGTTTCATTTATTCAAGTTAATAATCAAGTCGTTGCTTCTTTGTAGGTTTTTTCCATGGGATGCTGCCAGGCTTCTAGAGCAGATTATCCGGGCTAACTACCTACCTCAATTTTTCTGAGGTGCCCCTAGAGTTGCAGTACATCTGGCTCGACGAGATGAGGGTATATATACATACATATATATATATATATATATATATATATATATATATATGTATATATACATATATATCTTGTGGTTAATTATTAATTACTCTTAATTAACCATATTTTAATTACATGATAATTGGATTTGTATGTCAGAGGACGTTCTGGTGGCCCCTCCATCGTGAGGAGGCGATCCGTAGGACCTACAGAAGCGCTGCCGAGAAGAAGATACGGGACACGGTGTATGACCTTCGAACGGCACATTCGAAGAAGGAGTGGATCCGACGGGAGTATTATGAGAAGATCTTAGAGAAGATGGATACTCATGCGTACAAGCAGAAATCGGAGAAAGCGAAGGCAAATCGTCGGGTCGCGGATCTGCATACGGGGGGATCAAGGCCCCACGCAGCGACGCGTGTAGATCTGGTAAGATACCGTAAATTCATTCCACTATTTAATTTGGTACTATTAATATACGGAGTTAATTAAATTCTACTAATATTTTGTATGCAGTCCCAACAGGCGGTAAAAAAGGGTAAAGAGGCAGAATCGGTCACCATGCACGATGTATTCCAGTATACGTACAAGAGGCAAAAGGACGGGAGCTTCGTCGACGAGAGGGCCAAGGAGACTAATGTAAGTAATTACATTTATGAGATTTATGTTAGAATTATAAGTATTCAGACTATAACTTAGGTAAACTTAGGATTCAGACTATAACTTAGGGAAACATAGGATTTAGATTATAACTTAGGAAAACTCATAGTATAAACACATTCATTTGATAGGCTGCGTATCATGAGTCCCTTAGACGGGTTCAGCCATCTGCTGTCGAGGATGTCGGCGAAACGATGCCCGCCCAGGCGTCCTCTTCTATGGCCGCTCGCTACGATGACATGTTCGTAGATACCGTCGACGACTTTAGGAAAGGGCGCCTCTACGGATGCGACTCCCTGGCGTCGTTGCAGGCGTCGATTCCGAGATTTCCACCGCCCTCGCCTCCTTCCGCGACCTCGACAGGCGATGATGTGAGGACACAGCTTGCGAATCTGATCGAGGCGGTATCGTCCTTACGGAAGCATATAACCACATACTATCCGCGTCCTTCTACTGCTCCCGGTTCTTCTGTTCCTGGTCCGTCTGCTCCCGATTCATCTGTTCCCGGTTCGTCTGCTCCCGGTCTGTCTACTGCTGCTCCCGGTCCTTCTTTCGTCGGACATCTTTCTTTTGACCCTGCTGCCCCTCTGGTACCGCCTCCTGCTGTGACGACACTCCTTGACATGATGTCGTCAGAGCAGCTACGCCAACTTCCAGACCATGTCTTGATACCCTGCCAGCATACATGATGGAGGAGTATTATCATCGGGCGCAGCAGGGAGTACCACCAGCGATCGATCCAACTCCTCCTTCTCATTGATGTATTGTATTTGAATGGTTTGAAATGTTTTTAAATGTTGAATATTTGTAAATTTGGATATTATCACTTGGATATTAGTTTTTGATGAATGTTTGGATATTGGCTAAATAATGGTGGTAAGTTTTGAATAATGGTGGTAAGTTTTGGATAATGGTTTGAAATGATGGATATTTGTGTATTGATGTGTGTTGTATATTGGTTTGTGTGATGTATTTGTGATGGATATTTGTATATTGGTGTGTGATGTATATTGGTTTGTTGGTTTGTGTGATGTGTGATGCATATTGTGATGTTTCGATGTTTCGGATGTTGTGTGAACAGGGATTGCTCTGTTTTATGTAATTTTTTGAAAAAAATTCCAGTTAGCGACGGACTAGCGACTACAAAGCGACGGAAAGCGACGACAAAGCGACGGAATATCCATCGCTAACTGGAGCATTTCCAGTTAACGACGGATGGCGACTACCAAGCGACGGATTATCCGTCGACAAGGTTCTGGAAATATGAAAGATTTCCAGAAGCTAAGCGATGGATTAGTCATCAGCAATCCGTCTCTAGTAGTCGGTAAGTATTTAGCGACGCATAATCCATCGCCAAAGTCGCGACTAATTGGCGACAACCTAGCGACAATGGTCGATGGATTCGCGACGGATTATCCGTCGCCAAGGTTCTGAAAACATAAAAGATTTCCAGAACTGAAGCGACGGATACCCCGCCGCTAATCAGTCGCACATCCGTCGACCATTAGCGACTATTCGCGACGGATTAGCGACATATTTGTGTATCAGAAACTCTCTGATACGCGTTTACCGACACATTGCCGACGTATTTTCGACGGACACATCCGTCGGTAAAGTAGTAGTACCACTAGCTTCCTGATACTTGATTTGACGGAAAATCGTCGGCCAGTCGTCGCTAATTGTATGAATCTTGCTGACGGTAATCCGTCGCTAAGTCGTCGAATGGCGATAACATAGCGACGGATATTTTTAGCGACGGGTTGTATCCCGACGGATTTTTTCGGCCAAAATTCTGGTAGTGAGCCATACCGGTTGACGTGGTAAGAATTCTAGATAACATGAATTTAGGTTGTATACCTTAGTTAAGGACTCTATCGCTTATTGCAGTTATGCTTACTGGCGTGGCAAAATTCTGACAACATGATTTTAGGAAAACGTGTATGGTATCAGATTATATCTTAAATTGGTTTTTTTTAACAGAGGAGCAAGAACAGATTTTATCATTATTTCTTTCTTGCCATTATTTCTTGTATTACCATTTTTCCTTATCTTAATTAACTCTATCCCAATTACATCAATCACCAATCTCGTAACTATTCTATCAGCTACACTTGATATCCTTGAATCTCCATATTTTTTCACTTGGATAGGACGAGGAAGTAACGTAAATCATCTAACTCGGAAAGGACTTGATTTGTTCTCTTATGATAATCTTGGTAGGAATATAATATGATGGACCTTTATATAGGTTTGGGATAGAGATGCGACTGAGATTGAGGATGAAATCAAGAGATTTATATTATCAATTTAGAAACGATAACACTTAGAGAAATTTTTTGGGTATGAATAATTCATAGATATATTTCATAACTGTTGATGATATTCGAGATCGACTTAGTTTTTGAGGACTGGATAATTTTTTGTTATTAATTCTTAAGACATTTCACTTTAAGGCTATGATGTTAAACTTAGAGATTTAGTAATGGGGAAGAGATTTTAACTGTATTCGATGACGATACGAAATTGAACAAGATATTGTAAGAAAATGGCAAGGAACAGAGAGAACACAAGAATTTTGAGTTATAAAATTTAGAGATTTTGTGAAAATTTTAAATTTAAGGAGAATAATATTTGAAGGTGTACGTTAAAGGAAATATGAAGGTTGATTTCATAATGGAAAATAAGGAGGCCAACACAGAGGTACAACTCAATCACAATCTAGAGATAGAATATGGCACGATGAATTAGATAAGAAACTCCTCAACTGAGGCACAACAAAATGAAATAACATAAGTTAACAACTACTAGTCTCAACATCTCAAATTATACAACTCTGAAAATAAGGACAACAACTAAACATGAAAAAGAAACAATCTAGACTATCTAAACTATGCAATGGATATCATCCTCCGCAGCTGCCTGAACCTCCACAGGGGTCCAGGTCGCGAGTGTCATCTAGGCAAGCTCCAAAGTAAGGGGTGCAGGGTTCCTCAACATCCTCTGTAAAAATTTTAACAGGTCCAGTCAGGACGGGAGCGAGCACAATACATCTCACGCAGATCATAACAGGTTAGAGAATATAAACATGCAAGAGAGTACGATACATAAAACTTGAAGAAAGTACATGATGTAAACAGAGAGAGAATTGTAATAGAAATATCTACTATAAGTAGAGAGCTACCAGTGACTAGTGATTTAGAGTACAAAGTCGACATGTGAACGGCTTGATTTGCACATGGCTATACTAAAGAGGCGTACATGGCTATTCTACTTTGGAATTGTTCACATGACTATTTATACTCCCCCATACCCCAATCAATACACAAGGATCCAGACAAGTTATGTTACGTACATGGTTTTCATATTAAGTCCATAAATGGGTGCACATGAATTCACATGAGGGGCCCATAAATGGGTGCACATGAAGTTCACATGAGGGGCCCATAAATGGGTGCACATGAAATTCACGTGAAGGCTCATAAATGAGTGCACATGAAGTATAGGTTATATATAAGATTCATGAGAAACATGACCGAACATGATAGCACATGAGAGTACACGAGCGAGCACGAACGAGCATGAAGCACATGATAAACATGAATAACATGAGAGCGAGGAATATATAATGTACATGAAACACACGACATGATGTATCCGATGCTCCCGAGGGGGATAACATCACAATGTAGGGATCCATATAGTACCAATCCGTGATAATATCGTGACAGCATCAAATAAGGTAAACTAGAGCAGGAATATAATTCTAAGCAAGTTATAAAATGATCAGAGAATGTACTCGCCTCGTATCTGAATGTCTAAAGTAAATATACTGTCCGAGATGAGGTACCTGTGTATGTGTGTGAGTAGCTAATGTGAAAACAGTGTGACTATGGGACTGAAGTCATGGAGTAACCTCAGGATTCCAAGTGCAGCTCAGTTCCTGTGAGGAATATGTGTCAAAACAGGTTAACAGGACAGTGTTCTCATCATGTGTGTGTGTGAGAACCTGTGTGACTGAGTGACAGGAATAGATGTGTGAGGAATTACACAGGTGTGTGAGTGAAATTCTCAGGATATCAACAAACCAATTGATAGTCAAACAAACCAATCAATGTGAAACCTACTCTCAGGTTTTCCAGAATTTCAGGAATGAGAACCAATGATAGTTATTAGCTAACAGTTACCCTAAGGACCCCAAACCCAGTCTAAAATCTGAATCAAATTCAGTTAAAAAGGGAATTAAATGGAAAATCAGTGAACACAAATCTCAGATTTGGCTTATCAGTAAAGAACATGGCAATAAACATTCATTCAATTTTTAAAAGGAAATGAAATCAAAAGACAGCTTCTAATAGCCAACAGGGAACTAAATTGACAGTTCAAAAATGGAATTTAAGTTCAGGATTTCAAGGAAACAGGTACGTATCAGTTGGCCTGTATGAACAGTCCAATTCCTATATCGAAATCTTATTTCTAAGGGCAAAAATCAAATCCAACATGTAAATCAAACTAACAGTAGTTAGTACACTTGTACATGAGTCAATAGGACAAATAAGCATCACTTAAACAGTTTAAAAATGGAATTAACATCAGAATATAAGAAACTGAAACTATGTATCAGTCCAGTTAGGGAATTTGGAATTCGATTAAACAAAACACAATAATGTGATGAATTAAGAGTTGGTAAAACATGAGACATGTGTACACATGCCATACAGGGTATTCGTGTCCAACCAAGTGGACACGAACGTGTCCAACACACTCAAGGACACACAAGTGTACTGTACAGTGCACAGTGTCGTGGACGTATGCACGCGTGTCCCGCGCGCGACACAGGCCACGTGGTGACACGTGGCCTTGCGTACACGTACGCCAGGGGTAGGGCTACCCCTAGGACCGCCTGCACAGTGACCACGATGCGTGTCGTGTCCGTGCCAGCTGCGTATTAGTGGCACAAACTGTGCGCGCACAGCAGCCCGCACGTGGCTTGTGCGACCAGTGCGGGGAGGATTTCTCCTCACACACACAACCAAATGCTCCCAAATTTTGGGAGCATGGTGAAAGTCACTGCCCTAACACTCACAAAAAATTTGGCGTGTCCACGTGTCCTGTGTCGGATGATATTCTGCCCGTGATGCAGGACACAGTGTACGTGTGTGCACGGCGTGTCCAACCCAAAATTCTGACACAATAGGACACTAAAATACCAAACACTCTTCACAGAAATAATCTACAAACCTAGATCAAGGATTCTATTCAAATAGATTTGCAAAATTTACAAATCGAATCGGTTCGGGCATTTCGTCGAACACCTAGCCTATAGGTTCGATACGTGTCCGAAACGGACAAGTAACCTAATGCAAATGACACGAAATTCCTCCAAAAGCTAGGGGACACCTATTCCTAAGCCATCATGCAATAAAATCAGGATTAAAACACAATTTGAGGGTGGTTACCTATGTGTGCCAATCCTCCAAGAAAGCTCCAATGGAAAGATTCCAAAAACTAACTCCAAAGCTCCAAATAAACCCAAAACTGAGATTAACCTCCAGAAATGATAAACATACAGAAATTAGGTCCTAATGCAAAAGACTAGGATTAAAAGGAATTAAAATGAATTTATGGGGATTTTTGGAAGGGGCAAAAATACCTTTTCTTCAAACTAGGTCAAACTCTAAAAGAGGCAAGAACTCCTCAACATGACATTAAATAGGGAGGGGCTCTCTCCTATGGCTGGTCATAAGTTGTAAAAATTAGGGTTAGGGTTTCCTAAATTGGCCCATGGGCTTAAGTCATGATTAATTAAGTCGTTAAGTCATAAGCCAATTCATAAACCATAAGTCATGACTTAAATTACACTAAACCAATTCCTCTCATTCTAAAACTAATCTCTAATAACTAAAATGGGTTAACTCAAGTTAGGCTAGGGTTACCATAGCTAGGGTTAGGTTCCAGGCTAGTCTACTAGTCTCAACAAGTCAAAGTCAACCTAGAATTCACCAATTCAATAAATTAACCAATAATTCTAATAAGCCAAAATGACCAAATTACCCCTAGGCTAAAAATGATAAATAAATATCCCTAATCACTTGGTTGGCTCACGGTCAGACAGTCTCTCGGGTTTCACTAGCAGCACATCAAAATCACAAGTCATAATTTTAATAGTTTTAAAAATGATTAAAAATTACCAAAAATCATATTATTATTTAAATATCATAATTAATAAATTAAAATACAAAATTTCAAAATTACCCTCATTTTAGAAACTGGGTGTTACAAGTCTACCCACCTTAGAAAAATTTTATCCTCGAAATTTAAGATGGTAGTAGTCCTTCTAGGTCAAACACCCCACAATCAAAGTCTCAAACATACCGTCAGATAATCATATGCGTCTGTCCAAAATCATGATACTCAGAATCTTCGTCGTGTTAGTGAGCTAGGCTACGATAATCATAGAGTCCTCGACTAAGGCACATATCTCTAGAATCATGGTATTTAAAATTTTTGCATTGCCGCGTGTTTGGCAGCAAAAACCTTAAATTCACACACCCGAGAAATACGTCCTAAATCTGACTACATGTCCTCACTATGCCAGCTAAACACGACTATCGAAGATTCTAGATCCCATAACTGAGGTGACCTAGCCCATATGATTCATCTCAGAAGAAAATCAAACGTAACACAAGAACAACAGGACAGAATTGATCACCAACAAGGAACAGAGGGAATCGAATTTCAAGACAGCTATAAGAGGAAATTACGGAAGTGGAATCAAAGAACGGAACCTGCAACTAGATCTCCAACGGCGTGAGCATCCTCGACTGTCCTGGCGAAAGCTCGCCTCTGCTGGCCTTCCCTGACCTGCTGTTGATGCTGCATGTACCTCTGCTGCTGAGTCGGTAAGGGTAATCCCTTCTGCTGGTCTACCGGAGCCCTAGCTCCTGCTCCCTGAACTGTCTGTCCCGATGACTCAGGAAACTCTCTCAGCCGATGATCGGATCCTCCGCAAAGTAAACATATACCCAGCCTCTTCCGGTATTCGCTCCAACCGTGCCCTGGTCTCTTACAAAAGGGGCAAATGATGACAAGCTGCTGTTCCGAGGCCTGCTGCTGCCTCTGTGGCTGCTGCGCCTGTTGAAAGGGTACACGGTCCTGAAACTGCCGCTGCTGAAGGTAGGCCCTCGCTGCTGATACTGCTACTGAAACTGTAGGGGTGGCATCTGCTGTGGATACTGTGGCTGAATCTGCAAGCGGGGCATCTGCTGTGGATACTGCTGCTGAATCTGCAGGTGGGGCCTCTTGGCCGGGCCTGCACTGCCACTAGCTCCCTGAGTATCTTGTATCCTCTTTACCTTCAGTCCAATATCGTCCTCCGCTGTCATGGCTCCTACCAGAATCTGCTCGAAAGTGGCATCGCGGCCGCTCTTGGTATATGACTTGATCTCCCTGATCAAACCCCTACGGAACCTCCTTGCCTTCCCGGCCTCAGTAAGATCCTCGACAAATCTGCTCAAAGGGCAGAACTCTCCAGCGTACTCCTCAACGGTCTGGTTCCCCTGAACCAACTCTCGAACTGCGTCTCCAAGCACGGAGTGCTGTATCAGGAAAGAATTTCTCCTTGAATAGTTTCTTGAACGCTGCCCAGGTGTGACCGGCTGTACCAACCCTCGGGTCCGTCTGGTACCAGGTACGGGCCAAGTCCTGCATCTGACTGGCGGCTGCTTTGATCTGTAATCCTGCTGGTATCTGTGCCAATCAGAATATCTCCTCAATGTGATCTATCCAATCGTCAGCGTATGATGCCTTCTGTACCCTTGAAGTCTCGGGGTCCCATTTTTTTAAAGGATTGGATGTCTGGAGTCCTCGGCTGATACGGCTGCATCTGACCTCCCTGTGGCTGAGCAGCCACCAGCTCTACTGTCGTCCTGACCAACTGGTGAGTATCTTGTATGCTCTGTCGAATATCAGCAGACTGGCACTGCTGTATCTGCTGCTGAGACTCCAAGAATCGCTGGAAGAGGGTAAATATCTGAGCCGCATCTACTGTCCCTGAAGGTAACTGCTGCTGAATCATATCTGGAATGATGGGGGAAGACCTCCGGACAGGTGGAGGTGCACTCCCAAAAGCTGCAGACGCTCCTATATGAGCAGGAATAGGGGGTTGTGGTCCCAGCGTCCACAATCGGGCGAGGGTGGTAGGCCTCTCACCAGAGTCTGCTGGGCCAGAGCGATGCGATCGTGTCTCGATCACCATCCTGGAGACAGATCAAACAAGGAATCAATACTGAGATAGAAACGATAATTCAAGGGAGGACAGTTATTCAAGGAAGTATCAAGAATTTAGATGGCAGGAATCCAGTTAAGAGTTTTCCTAATGTGATTGAGTACCTCAAAATAATCCTAATCCTACTGCAGGCTTTAGTGGTACTCTAGTTCGAATACCACTATACAAACTCGACCTGCATGGGCCACCACTAAAAACGTGTCACGACCCGCACCCACCGTGAGGGTACGAGTACGTAACAGCGCCCAGCCTACGCCGCAGTATCGGCGGTAGAACGCTGTTCTAGGTCATGAACTATAACTAACTAACATGAAATACTCTCTATAAGGAGGCCAACACAGAGGTACAACTCAATCACAATCTAGAGATAGAATATAGCACGATGAATTAGATAAGAAACTCCTCAACTGAGGCACAACAGAATGAAATAACATAAGTTAACAACTACTAGTCTCAACATCTCAAATTATACAACTCTGAAAATAAGGACAACAACTAAACATGAAAAGAAACAATCTAGACTATCTAAACTATGCAATGGATATCATCCTCCGCAGCTGCCTGAACTCCCCAGGGGTCCAGGTCGCGAGTGTCATCTAGGCAAGCTCCAAAGTAAGGGGTGCAGGGTTCCTCAACATCCTCTGTAAAATTTTTAACAGGTCCAGTCAGGACAGGAACGAGCACAATATATCTCACGCAGATCATAACAGGTTAGAGAATATAAACATGCAAGAGAGTACGATACATAAAACTTGAAAAAAGTACATGATGTAAACAGAGAGAGAACTGTAATAGAAATATCTACTATAAGGAGAGAGCTACCAGTGACTAGTGATTTAGAGTACAAAGTCGACATGTGAACGGCTTGATTTGCACATGGCTATACTAAAGAGGCGTACATGGCTATTCTACTTTGGAATTGTTCACATGACTATTTATACTCCCCATACCCCAATCAATACACAAGGATCCAGACAAGTTATGTTACGTATATAGTTTTCACATGAAGCCCATAAATGGGTGCACATGAAGTATACATGAGAGCTCATACATGAGTGCACATGAAGTTCACATGAGGGGCCCATAAATGGGTGCACATAAAATTCACATGAAGGCTCATAAATGAGTGCACATGAAGTATAGGTTATACATGAGATTCATGAGAAACACGACCGAACATGATAGCACATGAGAGTACACGAGCGAGCACGAACGAGCATGAAGCACAAGATAAACATGAATAACATGAGAGCGAGGAATACATGATGTACATGAAACACGACATGATGTATCCGATGCTTCCGAGGGGATAACATCTCAATGTAGGGATCCATATAGTACCAATCCGTGATAATATCGTGACAGGATCAAATAGGTAAACTAGAGCAGGAATATAATTCTAAGCAAGTTATGAAATGATCAGAGAATGTACTCGCCTCGTATCTGAATGTCTGAAGTAAATGTACTGTCCGAGATGAGGTACCTGACTCCTATTTAGAGCAACACAAGTCAAGATGTATACAGAGGATGATGAATGTAATCTACTATGCATCTGCATGCTGTCTAGGTCAAACTAGACCAAAGTCAACTCTCGGTCAACTCTAGTCAACTAGACTAGTCAAACTAGGTCAACTAGGTCAAGTCCTAACCCAACAAGTCTAATAAGTCTTACTAGGCCTAACCAAGCCTAGTCTAGCAATCACACCAATCACAAGGCTATACAAGCCAACACAAGTCACACATCAAGGGCACCTCATATTCATGCATATTCAACATTATATATATATATATATATTATATATATATATATATATATATAAAATTATATATATATATATATATAGATATATATATATATATATATAAAGGAAGGAACTAGCATGTAAGCTATGTGTGTGTGATCATGGAGGTGCACATGAAAAGAGGATTCAACACTAGGCCATATATCTGTACCCATATATATACATATCTATATACACATATATGTATATAACTGTAGGAAATCTCTATTCATCACATTAACATATTTAGCCATATATAATATATATAGAGAGAGAGAGATAGTAGAGAAGAGCATGTAAATGTGTGAGTGTGTAGCTAGGATACATGTGACAGGGAATTTAGATTAGGGTGTGGGTGTAATAATCATACACAAGTGTGTGTATATGGTGTCTAGATTAGGTTACCAATTATACACTTATGTGTCTGTGTGCAAAAGACAGAGGTAGGGAAAATCATGTGAGGTGAATAAGCTACATGTGAGCATGTGTGTTGATATGAACAGTGTGTGTGAGGCATGTGTCAATGTGTTGCAACCTTGAACCAATGTGTGAAATCATGCTCAGCTATTCAGTCTACATAACCCAATTTTCTGTGGAAGGAAAGGAAAATCAGCTCATAGTGTGGGTGCTTGTGGCAGTGGTGTGTGTTTTGTCATGTACAGGGGGCTACTTCTCAGTTCAGATTTCAGTTCTTAAACCCATATCAGGTTCTCAGGAACCTGAGAACAAATGATCATTCATATTTACTAGGTTCCTATATATTTAAAAACCAATCAATACACAAGTTTAAGCATAAATCTCAGTTTACACATTAGTTTGAAATCCTAATAGTGAAATCCTATAATGCGTCAGTCTACCACAGGACTGTGTTCAGGTTTCACTCATGTGTGTATATTAAATAGAAACCTGTGTATGTGTGTGAGTAGCTAATGTGAAAACAGTGTGACTATGGGACTGAAGTCATGGAGTAACCTCAGGATTCCAAGTGCAGCTCAGTTCCTGTGAGGAATGTATGTCAAAACAGGTTAACATGACAGTGTTCTCATCATGTGTGTGTGTGAGAACCTGTGTGACTGAGTGACAGGAATAGATGTGTGAGGAATTGCACAGGTGTGTGAGTGAAATTCTCAGGATATCAACAAACCAATTGACAGTCAAACAAACCAATCAATGTGAAACCTACTCTCAGGTTTTCCAGTATTTCAGGAATGAGAACCAATGATAGTTATTAGCTAACAGTTACCCTAAGGACCCCAAACCCAGTCCAAAATCCGAATCAAATTCAGTTAAACAGGGAATTAAATGGAAATCAGTGAACATAAATCTCAGATTTGGCTTATCAGTAAAGAACAGGACAATAAACATTCATTCAATTTTTAAAAGGAAATGAAATCAAAAGACACTTCTAATAGCCAACAGGGAACTAAATTGACAGTTCAAAAATGGAATTTAAGTTCAGGATTTCAAGGAAACAGGAACGTATCAGTTGGCCTGTTTGAACAGTCCAATTCCTATATCGAAATCTCATTTCTAAGGGCAAAAATCAAATCCAACGTGTAAATCAAACTAACAGTAGTTAGTACACTTATACATGAGTCAATAGGACAAATAAGCATCACTTAAATAGTTTAAAATGGAATTAACATCAGAATATAAGAAACTGAAACTATGTATCAGTCCAGTTAGGGAATTTGGAATTCGATCAAACAAAACACAATAATGTGATGAATTAAGAGTTGGTAAAACGAGAGACATGTGTACACGTGCCATACAGGGTATTCGTGTCCAACCAAGTGGACACGAATGTGTCCAACACACTCAAAGACACACAAGTACACTGCACAGTGCACAGTGTCGTACACGTATGCACGCGTGTCCCGCGCACGACACAGGCCACGTGGTGACACGTGGCCTTGCGTACATGTGCGCCAGGGGTAGGGCTACTCCTAGGACTGCCTGCACAGTGACAGCTGCGTATCAGTGGCACAAACTGTGCGCGTACAGCAGCCCGCGCGTGGCTTGTGCGACCAGTGCGGGGAGGATTTCTCCTCGCACACGCAACCAAATGCTCCCAAATTTTGGGAGCATGGTGACAGTCACTGCCCTAACACTCACACAAAATTTGGCGTGTCCACGGATCCTTTGTCATGATATTCAGCTCGTGATGCAGGACATAGTGTACGTGTGTGTACGGCGTGTCCAACCCAAATTCTGACACAATAGAACACTAAAATACCAGACACACTCTTACATAAATTA
>JANAVB010017503.1:0-83893 GCA_029216955.1 Iris pallida
CAATGATCATGAAAGTCACGCACGCAAGCTCAGGGACATGAGCGTGAAAAGTCATGCACGCATACAAAGACAGGAGCGTGACTCAAATACACGAACAGACAACGCGAGCGTGACTGAAAATACACGCACTCAAATGCGAGTGACTAAAAATACACGCACGCAGAGTGGCATAACTCAAAAGTCACGCAAACACCACAGACATGAGCATGACTAAAATACCGCACGCTCATGAAACGTTAGCGTGACTGAAATACATGCAAACACTTGTAGACGTGTGCGTGACTGGCTATGTTTACGCAAGCACGTAAGAACATATGTGAAACACTCCCAACTCCAAGTCCCATGGAGCCTTGTTCCATGTGCCAAAATACACTCTAAGTTGGTGGACCAAGAACCCATGAATCCGCCGATACTATAACTAGATCTAGAGAAACTAGTCGTAGAAATCAAAATTGCTAAGAACTAATCTCTCTTAGAATCACGAGAAGAAGGCATGAACCATAAAAATGGGTGATTGAGAAGCAAGTTTGCACTTGCCTACTGCTACAGCTGCTGCTGGTTAGGTGGAGAAGTAATGAGAGGAAGAAGAAGAAGTAATGGTGAGAATGAAGTAATGAGGAGAGAGAAAGAGATGGAAGCTTTAATTAGGAAGAGTGTGTGGTAGGTGGGAGTGTTGGGCCGGGTTGCACAGATCCATCCAAGCCGAAACCCAATAAGACTAAAGCAGGAAATAAAATGCAGGAAATAAATGCAGGAAATAAATTAACATAGAATTGAAAGAGCAGATAATTAATTAACATGAAACTAAAGGAAAGAATAAATACAGAATAATACATGATAAATACTAAATAAATACACATGAGTTGTACATGTATAAAAATACGCATTCCGGGAATGGGGAGTGACAGATTGAGCCTCCCATTTGATATTTATCCATTACATTTTCTCTCTCTTGTTCTTTCCCAAATTGTAGAGAGCAACCTCCATTGATTTCTCCACCAAATCCTTTCATTCTTCCACCAAATCTTTTTCTTTCCTTTTCTACTCAAGCCAAGGAGGAAGCTAGCCAAGTTTGGGAGGATTCGGAGCTCGTTCCTGTCCATTTGGAATCTCTACGTGTCGGTGTCGTATCGGGAAGGCTTTTTATCGATTCGATCTACCGGGAGGTATAAATCCCTTCTCCTTTCCATTTCCTCATGCATATAGGATGGTTTTAGACCCATAGGAATGACCCCCATGGTTGTGTCTCTATTTGTGTCTGTTTCGTGTCCTTTTGGAGACTTTTAGGAGTGTCCTATGTGTAGGCTCGTGTCCTAGTAGGAAAATCCCTATTGGACTCTTGTATTTATTATATATATATTATGGATGATTTATTGGAGATTAAATCTCAGATTTCTAATAGTTTAGAGGTGTGTTTTCAATGTATCATATTGTATCATATTTGTTTATCTATATTTTGTATATATAATTGGTTATATATATATATATAAATATATATATATATATATATATATATATATATATATATATGTTAATCTCTCTCTCTATATATGTATATAGATGTGATATAATGTGTATTCATTTGTGTTCATGAATGGGGGTGTGGATTTCGACCAAGGCTAGGGGAGGATTGAGAGTGGGATGGTGGAGTTGAATGTTGTAGTGTATGTGTGTATTAGTTTATGAGAGTTTGAGAGGAGGATAGAGTGGTGTAGAGAGTAGAGTTGAAGGGGGGACTGCTGCTGCAAATAGCAGCAGGTAACAGCAGCAATAGCAGGGCAGTAGCTGCCCCATCCAGTCCCCATTTCACTACTAAACAGCCCCCTTAACCACCCTCTATCAGCCCTTGGGTTAGCCCCCTAAAAAGCCCTTGTAGCAGGCCTTAGCAGCCACCCCATATTACCCTACATAATAGCCACCCTACCTGCCCATAGCAGTCCATAAACCACACCCTTAACAGCCTAGTAGCAGACCCCATATCAGCCTTCAATAACCCCCATAGCTGCCCCTTTTGTTCAGCCATTGGCCCCCCAATAGTCCATATTAGGACAACCATGTAGAGCCCTTAACATGCCCCAATATCAGCCCTTAACATCCCCCATATCAGCCGTTAACATGCCCTAATATCAGCCTACACACAGCCCCTTAACAGCCTTCAATGGCAGTCCCAAACCTGTCATTTGAAGCCCCTTAATACAGCCTATATGCTATCCAAAATCAGTCTATTTGCTGTCCTAAATCACCCCATTTTTCAGTCCCAAATACACCCTCAAATGATAGTCCGTAGCTGTCCTTACCTGCCCTTGGTTCAGCCACTAATAGCCCCATTGAGCAGTCCCCTAAACTCATCCATATGTTGTCCCATAGCACCCCTAGAACCTATCCAAATTCCAGCCCCAAACAGTCCCTATATTCAGCCAGAGGATGATATCGACCTAGGATTCAGCATCATGTAGCTTTTTTGCAAGTTCTTCCAAACTGTACAACCTTTTGTTCATGTTGTAGTTAAAGGCAAAAATTATCAAATCTTTTGGGTAGAGTCTAGAGAATGATATCGACCTAGGATTCTCCATCGATTTCAGCTCCAAGGATCTGCATCTCATTCATATAACCCTTCATCTTGAGAACATGGTTCCTTACTGACATACCTTCAGCCATTTTTGTATTCATCAAACACTTCATAGCAAACTTCCTAGCTGCTCTACTCTGATGTTCGAAGAGTTCCTTGAGGTTATACATCATGTCATAAGTTGTGGCCATGGCCTGATGCTGATATTGCAGTACATTTAACAAAGTTGCCAGAATTTAACACCGTGCCATCTCATCTGCCTTTTTCTACTTCTCATAAGCCTCTTTGACCTCTTCATCAGAGTTAACATCAGACTTAGGTGGGCATTACTCAACAAGTACATATTTGTACTCCTCATCAGTCAGGATAATGTCCAAATTACGTTTTCAGTCAATATAATTTGGTCCAGTAAGTTTGTTTTCTTTAAGAATCACCATAAGTGGACTGAAAGAACCCATTTTTGAAATCCTAAGAATCACAAAAATAAAAATTATGTAGGACAAAAAAACTTTTTGAATTAATTAAATATTTATTCCTTCAAAACAATAATAAAAAATTCACCAACACCTTGGATACCATGAATTTAGCATGCCACGATAGTGTGGACATATACAAATTCAACTTTGTTCAAGTAGGTTTTTCTTCTTAATTTTACTATCATGTCAATATAACTTTATAAAAAATAAAATTAATATGTTGGTCTTGCTCTGGTCAAACAAATAATAGCAGTGACTCCGATGGGAAGGATATTATTATTTGTAACTAAGTGTATACCATTACTTAATACTAAGTCTATTACCTTGTAATGAGTTCCTTGAGATGGAGATGTGAACACATATTAGATAACTTTCTATAATTATCCCTAAGAAAGTTTGTACTGGTGATCCATAATTATACTCATCCGATATAGAGGAAGGCACTAAAGCCAACACGCAAGTATAATTACATCACCTACAAACCAATAATGGAGACCATGGGATTTATACTAAATAAATTTCTTCTCCTACTTAGTTATTTAACAATGAGGGGTTTTCTAATTGTTGATATTATGTACATGTTATCCGTTATTAATGTAGGCTTAGTTTTTTCTAAAAAAACATTCATAGAATAATAAACATGCATAATCAGAAAAAGCAAAATGACAACAAACGGAAGACAAATATCCAACTATTATGGTCATCTTTTTAGCTCCATCCTTAACTATCCGAATCCAAAATCTGGCGCTGCGTAGATCTTTCCAGCTCCATCCTAAACTTTTTTTAGGTTTTGGTTGTCGATTTCTTCATCGAAAATTATCTGTCTATCTCTTGACAGCTTAAAACCAGCATCTCATCTGGTGTCAGAAACAACCACCATCGCCATCACGATTGATCAAAAATAATTAAAATTACATCAATCCTATGACTCTTGAAGGAGTTCACACATAATCTAGATTTAAAGATTAAAGCTATAAGCACGATCAACCCTCGTGATTTAAATTACATCCAGAACAACAACAACATCTACGACATGTCTATGGTTTAAAACAACACAAACAAAATATACATTGGACCATAATAGTTTGATCTAAGATGCCTACAAAATCGAGTTAGAACAGATCTACATCTATCGAGTATTACACAATGCAAGTTTTATTGGAAAACATGGATGTATCAATCAATACGCAGATCCAAAGTGGCTCTGATACGAATTGATGGAACTCGGGATTCCTAGGACCCTTAGTTTGGTGTGCGTATTGATCGATGGAAGTTTAGAAAATCTAAGACGTGTTCTAACCCTTCATAGGCAGAAACTAGGGTTCATGAATTATACCTGCGACGGAAAAAAGACAACAGTTCCTAATAATCTTGAGCAGTCACGACCCCAAGATCATCTGCACGTATAACTTCCTCAGGTTGGACGTCATGTGGGTGACGATCTCCCAATCTTTTTTTTTCCTTGGCAGCCCTCCCTTTCCAGCCTTTACTTCTCCTTGGCAGCCCTCCCTTTCTCTCCTTACGTGAATCACGAATTTCGAGAAAGGTTTTTATTTCTGATAATAATGACGGCCAGAGAATAGAGGATATATATATATATATATATATATATAAGGCTATGACAGGGACCATGAGGATAAATTATTGTTAGGTCTCCCAACGGATCTAGATATCATGTGTTCAGCCCGAACACATAACCCAGGCCCATTAACAATAGCTCGGTCCACTAAAGAGTTATTGTTACACTACCTTCCTAATACCAAATTATGATTGTGGGCTTCTTTTATTATATGCTCGTTTGGCTCCCCATGTTAATATATCGAATGCCCGTTGATCAAATTAAGTTACTGACAACTATATTGATCGACATCTTTTATCCTTAAGTAGTACCACTAAACATTATTTGTCATGTCGGATATAATCTACCTGCAGGATTTACATGACAATCCTTATGAGCTACTTAAGGGGATATAATCAACCCGATGTATCCGGACATGGATTACTTTTATAATCAACAGCCCATCATACATGCTATTATTACCCAATTTATAAAGGTTGTTGACCTATAATGAATCTCACTCTTCTATGAGTCAAAGTAATGCACATTGTACATACATGTCTGTTATTATATCTGGATTAAGAGCACAAGCATCCATAATAACTGAGGTATTTGTTCTCTTATATAGTCAGCATAAAGAGAACAACCTCAAGTGGTCATGTTCAATTCACACAAAGCTTACTAGTATAAACCTATAGTCAAGATAGACTAATACCAGATTACACTACAACCTTTCCAATGGATTGTCCAAGTCTGTCTAGGTTGTGAACTATTTATATATTCCATAGGAAACTGATAATATAATCTTCTATGTGACACCACGCACCATATTATCTATAATATAGAATATCAGACACTTGTATTAACACTTGCAACCAATACAATATGCAAACATTTGCCCATATGATTCTTATTTAAAATTTAAGGAAATAAAGTTAATACAAAAGTGATGCTTTAGTATATAACCATAACAATCTCCCACTTATGCTCAAAGCATTGCATTTCAGTATACTGTTACATCCTGTACACTTGACTTCGGTGGTTCGTACGAAGATCACTTGCATCTAGTGGAGTTCTCCTATAATAATAGTTTCCAGGCCAGTATCCGCATGGCACCATTTGAGGCACTGTATGGTAGGAAGTATAGGTCACCTTTAGCCTGGGATAATGTTGGCAAAATGTAGATGCTTGGTCCAGAAATGGTTACTCGGACTATCAAAGTGGTCAGACAAGTTAGAGATCATCTTTGGGTTGTAGAAGATCATCAGCGCCATTAGGCCAATTCTTATCGGCGTTCTCTTGAGTTTTCTATCGGCGACCACGTATTCCTTAGGATCTCGCCTACCCGTAGTGTCATTCAATTTGGCATACAGGAAAAGTTTAGTCCTAGGTATATAGGGTCGTTTGATATTCTCGAACGAGGAGGTAATGTGTCCTATCATCTCGCTCTTTTTCCATTGTTACGTGAGGTACATAACGTACATGACATATTCATTGTATCCCAATTGCGATGCTATATCCCATATCCGAGCCACATCCTTGATCATTCAGAGTTGGTTGTTGGTACCAACCTTTCGTATGAGGAAAGGCCCATATCCATATTGGACCGAAGGGAGAAGATACTCAAGACCAAAACAGTTAATTTAGTCCGTATTGCTTGGGGTCATCACTCTTTGGGTGAGTCAACCTAGGAATGTGAGGAGGATATCCGATCGCGATATCCACACCTGTTTGACTCATAAGGTATAATGTCTTCCTTATGCTTTTAAATCTTTGCTTGCATGAATGATTGCTTGATTAACTGCTAGTCATAGATTGTCTATAGTTAGTATAGCTTGCCCCGACACCTCTAGCATCATGATTAAATTTTGAGAACAAAATTCTTTTAAGGTGGGTAGAATTGTCACTCATGTTTTCCGTTATACGTACTTTTTAGTATACGCGTACAGATTTTTGATATTTGTCAGGTGATCCGTATTGTGACTTATCTTTCTTAGCCTAGTTTTGGTTTAACCTTGACTTGGTTTAGTTCACCTTGGTTCAACATGTCTTGACATTGCTTGGTTTGGTTTGGTTTGGGTTGAAATGAGAGGGTTGATATATATACCAAACTCCTCTCTCTCTCCTCCATTAATTTTTTTTTACTTCTTTTTCTTCTTCATTTACTCCTGCTACCTACCAAGCCCTAGACAAGTGCAACTTGCTTCATGATGGATATCAAATTTTATTGTTCCATTGTCTCCCTTCCTTGATTCTAAGCCTCTTTAGAACTTGGAGTTTTTGGTTTTGGTGTTTACATTTTTGTAGATCTAAGTTTATAGTTTTCTAGATTTTTCATGGTTTTGATCTCTTAAACTTTTTTATTACTAAAAATTAATGTTTCCATGTTGTGGGGAATTTAATTCTACCCAACTTTAACTTTTGAATCGCTTGATTTTGACTTCGTATGAAGAAGTTATAGCATTTTTGTGTTCATGGGTTCCCGCACATCTTCGGTGCTACTGGGACGATGAACAGTGCCGTGCGCCCGCGCGTCGTGCATCCACGCCCCCCGTGCCGTAGAAAATTTTGTCCATGTGTATTGTATATTTTGTGTGCCGCACACTTGCGCGCCGTGCTCTCGTGCCCCGCGCGTCATGAGTCCACGCGCTGCACGTTTTGTGCACCGTGCGCCTGTGCGATTCGTTTGCCACGTGCCATGCCCTAGTGCGCCGTGCCCTGGCGCTCCGCACGCCATGGCTAATTTGGTTCGCACGAGCTGCGCATTTCGTGGCCGCATGCCTGCGTTATTCGTTTGCCATACGCCTGCACGTCGTGCTCTTGTGCTACGCATACCGTGGCCAATTTGGTCTTTATGCGCTGTGTATTTCGCGGGCCTGCACGATTCGTTTATTACGCACCTGCGCGCCTGCGTGCCTTGCTCTCCCGCTTCGTGTGTCGTAGCCAATTTGGTCCATACGTAGTGTGCGTTTTACGGTCGCGCGCTTGTGCGATTCATTTGCCACGTGCCTGCGCGCCGTGCTCTCGCGCCCCACGCACCGTGGCCAGTTTTGTCCGCGTGTGCGTGCAAATGACTATTTTTGCCTGTTTAAGTTGTTTTGTGGCTAGAATCTTGTAAAACTTAAAACATAAAAGTTGTAGATCTTCGTCTTGGCTTCAAGAATCTTCATGTCTGACTTTAACTGGAGTTCATATGCAACTGATAGTTTTAATCACAGTTTTCGATCTTCTTTACACATTTTTTACTTGGCCTAAATTACGACGACCCGACTTGACAAATTGGTAATCTGAGCTAGTAACTTGCTTGAACATGATAATATGATCCCGTCTTGATAATCTTGATTATGGCCCGTCGAGGCGCACTCTTGACAAGTATTCTTGACATGACAAGTAAACCTGACATGGCATGTATTATCTTGATTGCTATTACGATAACTATTCCTGTCTTGCTAAGTATAACCCTTGTCTTGACTCCGTGGTTGATTTTCCTTGATTGTGCCGATACAAGCTACCTGTCCTGTCTTGCATCATTTCTTGGACATGGATTCCTGGTTACCACGGTCAGGGATTCATAATGAATCTGACTAGGTTAACGACTAGATTGATCAAGTAGTTTATATAGAGAGATTTTCCAGTTACATGCAATCCCGTTATCCCGGCCACACATGTGGACTTATTGCCTGCCATCAAGTAGGGCACATTTCCAGCACACTGTCATGTGTTGCACTCTAAGTCATGTAATAATTTCCTTAATTCTTGATAAACTCTTGTAACCCCACCTGGATAACCTGGATAGTCTGTAGGGCTTGTGACTGTAGGAAATATCTCAACTGCATCTTGTTGGTAACTAGGCCTATGATAACCCTAGTTACTTAATGATAGCAAGTCGTAGGAGTTGATTGGCCGTGCCTGAATGATAATCTCATGATTAGCTTGGGAATTATATTCCACCACATATTTTCTTAATGCAAGCTAGTATATTATTTAAAGCATATCTTTTATGTTAATTAATTATGCTCTTTTATCTGTATTTTTATTCTTTATAAGTTGGTTTTAGTTCCTATGTGGAGCCTCCCTTGTGGCACTTGCTCTTTCTGGATTCTGACCCAGCTGGTTTTGTGTGGCCAAATTTTGGAGTAGCACCCGAGGATCTACCTGCCTTCCAGCTAGATGGTGATCACTAGAAGTAACCGTGGCAACGAATGGATTTCTTATTTTGCTCTCCCACTCTATTGTAAATGATTCTTTTGAGGCGTTTAGCCGCCAAGCACGTGTTAGCTCTTGAAACAATTTTTGTCTGCCTAAGGGCTGTTATGTAATTGGCAAATCCTAGGTTTGATCATATATGACTTAACTCTTTCTAGTCTTCTTATTTTGTAGGACTAGCTTCATGATCATCTGAATATGTAATATTTGTGATGCCTTACTTTCTATGTCTGATAATCTAACATATTGTAACATTTATTAGCTTGCTTAAGATTGAGACACTAGCCTTGTTCTTTACCATAAGAGATTGATGGCTTGTAGATAAACCCTCATGCATCTAGACAGCCGTGACCGTATTACGAGGTAGGTTTCACTTCAATGTACGCAGTTAGCTGTGTCTGTCCCCCGCTCTCCAGTATTTTGGTTCTGGGGCATGACATAAGAAGAACTATTTGATCCACGATTTAGAGTTAGCAGTAGTGGTGTTTGCGCTTAAACTATGAAAGCACTACTTGTATGGGGATCAAGTAGAGATTTACACTAACTATAAGAGCTTGGAGTATGTGTTCACCCAGAAGGATCTGAATATGAGGCAAGAAGATGGTTAGAGTTGCTAAAGGATTTTGACATGGATCTTCAGTATCATTCGAACAAGACGAATGTGGTAGCATATGCTCTAAGCATGAGAGGTAGTATATTCTTCTTGACATCACAGAGGCACATCTTGGAAGATATTCAGGAAATATGAATTGAGGTGATTCTACCGTAGGACTAGTGACTGATGGCTAGTTTGCAGATTCGGTCTACGTTGGTAGAACGGATCAGAGCATCTCAGGCAAAGAACCAGTAGATCCAGAAGCTTCGATTAGAGTGTGAATCAGGTCTCCGGAAGGTGCTAGTAATTCATGAGGTAGATTTGGAAGTCGTCTCTGTGTGCCGAGTGGAGACTTCGACAGAAAGTTATAGCATAGGCTGATACTTCTCCTTATTCCATACATCCAGGCGGAACGAAGTTGCATCAGAACATAAAGTAACACTTTTGGTGGAATGGCACGAAGAGGGAGATATCAAGGTTCGTTTTCCATTGCTTGATATGTCAACAAGTAAAGGCAGATCAACAGAGGCCAACAAGGTTAACTGCTTCCTATTCGAGAGTAGAAATGGAAGCACATTATGATAGATTTCGTGATCGGTTTACTTAGATCTTGACTGGTCAAAATAAAATTTGGGTGATAGTGGATCGGCTCACGAAGGTGGCTTATTTTCTTTATTTTAGAGTAGTACAGTCTACAGAATAGTTGGCAGATAAGTATATAAAGTATATAGTGAGGCAACATGGTGTTCCAATAAGCATAGTATCAGATCGAGACACCCGATTCACCTCTCACTTTTGGCAGAAATTACATCGGAGCTTGGGCACCAGGTTGATACACAAACAGATGGACAGTCAGAGAGGACCATCCAGTCCTTGTAAGATATGCTACGAGCTTGTACCCTAGATTTTGGCTGATCTTGGAAGGGTCATCTTCATCTGGTTGAATTCTCCTACAATAATAGTTACCATGCGAGTATTCAGATGACCCCGTTTGAAGCAGTATATGGAAGGAACTGCAGATCTCCTCTAGCATGGGATGATATAGGTGAACTAGAGATCATCAAGACAGTAGAGATAGTCAAGCTAATCAGAGAGCAGCTTCGACTTGCACAAGATAGGCATCATCATTGGGAAGATCAACATCAGAACCCCTAGAATTCAGTATCAGTGACCAAGTGTTTCTTCTGATTTTGCCTACTCAGGAAGTCACTAGATTTGGAGCCCAGGGAAAGCTTAGTCCGCGATACGTTGGTCCTTTTGATGTTCTCCCATGAGAATGCAATTTTGTTTATCATCTTGCCCTTCTACCCTCGTTACATGATATACATGATGTATTTCATGTATCTCAATTGCGTAGGTATGTCTCGGATCCGAGTTACATTTTCGACCATTCTGAGCTAGTCGTTGGTACCAACTTGACTTATGAGGAACAACCCATATTCATTTTTGGATCGAAGAGAGAAGGTACTCAAGAAATAAATTATTAAGCTTGTCCGTATTGCTTGGAGCTATCATTTACCGGAAGAGTAGGCATAGGAGCACAAGGATGAGATTAGATCTTGGTATCCACACTTGTTCGACTCGGAAGGTATATTCAATTCTTATGCCTTCATAATTTGGCCTACGTGCTTGGTTAGCACCATATTAGGTAATTTTTTTCTTATTGCATGATTGATTAATGTGATTGCTTGTGTAGTTAGTATCTTGCTTGTCCTGATTTCTCTATCTTGTCATGGTTCAAATTTTGAGGACAAATTTTTTTAAGGAGGGTAGTGATGTCACTCCCCATTCCTGGTATGCATATTTTCCTACATTGTTCCTATATATAGTATCTGGTATTCTGTAACATGTGCACATGTAATCTATATTTATACCTGATCATGGCATAGAACAGTGTCTCGTTATGGAGTAATATGCTACTCCTTATCACGCTCTGATCCCGCAGAGTCCTTTCGTCCTCGCTTTGATCTCTGTGGAACCTATCATCCTCACTTGGGCATGATGTCGTACAATCCTAAGTTGCGCTTGCACAAGGCCAGGACCTGTACAATAATAAGATAGACTAATATCGACAACAATGCAGTAGAACAAAAATAAGCAAAAATTTAAGCAGTGGACACATGTATAATATAAATTGAACACAATGGTAGCAGAAACATATTTTTTTATTGATATCTTTTGAACTGATTACAAAGCTCTCATTGTCTCTCTGATACATGCCAAACTTGGCTTACAATCTCTTATAAACTATACATATTACAATGATCTCGTTCCATACATTACATCCCCTTACATTGAAAATCATCTCTTTTGCATATTCTATTTCTGATTTTCGGCTTCCAAAGATGAGGCTCTGGCTATTGTTTTGGATCATTCATTTTTAACATGTTGCACCTATAGAAAAGCTAGTGGTGGGTTAGTACATTAACGTACTGGTGAAAGACAAATGCTACATCGTTTGAAATAATCACCAAATATTCATGTGAGAAAATATTACATTATTAGTGATCTTGCTATCTTTTTACCTTTATTCATTTCATGCAGTACAGGTTCATAATCAATTTACTTCTTATGAAAACACTTTTGAAATCAGCATTTCATATCTTTTGTTCAAGCAACTATCGATCAATTCCATGTACGAAAATGATTCATTCCCATTTGATGTGCATAGCTTGTTCCGTGAGCCATATTATTTCATTAGGGACTTCAGCAATAACACCTCATTTCTCTTATGAACATATATTTCATGTGAAACATCTTATTCTTAGGAATAGTTCATGATTTAAAACATAGAATGCATCACTTATTCACTGATTCTTATCCATAGCCGACGATCCATCCATGCACAAGACATATGATAAATATAATATATATCCGATAATATTCCTTATTCATCTTTGCAGTGTTAGACTTTTAATCTCTACATATGCATGCACCACCAGATTAGTAGCTGCGACTCAAGGCTCAGCTCTGTACTACTACAACATACCAACAGCTGTGACTCAAGGTTTAGCACTGGATTAGTATACATACATACTAGCAGCTGTGACTCAAGATTTAGCACTGCATTAGTATACATCCGATAATCATTTTTCATGATTTTCCATTGTGACTCTTTGGTTCAGCTCGTCTCTATTAGACACTCTCAACACCCCCCTGATCGCATGGTCTCTTTTACCTTAGGGTGTTCCTCTGATCCCCCTAGGCCGAACAACTCTATTGCTCCGGAACCGATCGTAGGATTTCATCTTGTGCACAAGTTATCTGAGATCAATGCATAAATACAACACTATCAGATAAAACTCTACAATGCACATATTATCGATCAGCAAATCATATTCTGTCTGTTCTCTTTTTTTCATATAATCGAGCTAGTATCTCTACTCTTTTCTTTATACGGTCAAGTCGTATCATCTCAATTTGTAGCATAACTGCCTTCCATTAATTCATTCATTTTGCATACGATAAGGTATATGTAATTAACTCTATTCACAAGCATAACAACAGATCTGTAATATTCAGCACATACTTCTACTCTTGATAGTATACAATTAGGGACCTAAAAATATTATCTGTTATCATCTTATTAAGCATGGCAAGGTTCTTTCATTCATAGCTACAGTCTAGTTTAGCATGTAAACTTCTTATCTAGTATGGCAAAGGTGCTATGACATTGAGCATATAATCTACTCATTATTAGCATGCGATTAGGGACAAGTAAGCATTCTTTTTTCTCTTATTATCTTGATTAGCATAGCAATGGTTTGTTCATTTCTTAGAACATATTGAAAAATCATAGATTTTTTATAAGACGTGAAAGAATCAGAAAGTGTAGTCCTTGTCACTCACCCAGATTAATCATCTTCGTGAAGGCTTTCCCTCGAGCTAGCACCGATTTCTCTGTTCATCTAGTGCCTTCACAGAACGGGGCACTGACCCCTTGTCCTTGTCTGGTTGTAGGTGTGGTTCACTGCTTCGATGATGGAATACTGAACAGTATCATGATCTGAATTTTATTTATTTATTGTATAAAGTAACATGACACGTAGATTGGATAAGAAAAGTTAGGGCTAGGATTTAGCGGAACCACCATCCCCTTTCCATGTAAATATTCTCTTCCACTCTCTCTTTCTCTCTCTCCCCCATTCACTCTCATTCATTTCTCCAACCACCTAGGTAAGTTCATCTTGTACTAATGTAGAGACCACTGGCTCTCCTTGATTTTTTTTATAAATTTTAGCCTAGATTATGCATCTAAACTTTTTATACATGTTTAGTCCTTGGACTTTTTGGATTTGATGGCTAGTTTAGTACAAATTTAAGTTTTGATTTAGAATTTCATTGAAATGATTTATCAAAAGTTGTCATTTTCAAAATTAGTTGCTCCATGTTGTAGAGAATTGACTTCATGCAGTTTTGGCTTTTGTTTCGCTTGATTCTGAGATTGAAGAGAAAATTATGTCCATAGCAAGTTTTAAGAAACTCCATGGCTGAACATATTGTTCGAAACAACGACCCTCCATGCTTGCAGGATGCCATGTGACAGAAATGCCAAGTGGCCATGAAAACTTGCCGTATGAACCCTGACAACATGAACGCCATGCACAAAGGTTTCCTATGCGTATGAGCTGAAGGCGCACGCTTGTCCTTGCCATACGCTTATGGTTGCTATGTGCCTATGGTTTCCATACGCCTATGGTGCTATGCACATGTGGCTACTATGCACCTATGGTTGCTATGCGCTTACTGGTTGCAATGTGCATGTGGTATAATGCTCCAGGTTGCATGTGCTTGGCCATGCCATACGCTCGATTGCTCTTGCGTCGGGCTGCTATGCGCCTGGCCATGTAATGTGCCTATTAGTTCATGCGCTTGGTATGTTCATGCATATATTTTTCCTTCTGACTTGACTACCCCATGCGCATATCTGCCTTATGCACCTAGGACCCCATGCGCCTGTTTTGGTTGGTTTTATATTTTAAGTGATATTCTGCTATTTTCCCTTAATAACTTGATTACTTGTCATGACCCTAGTATATTATTAGTAGCTTAGACTATACGACTTATGCGCCTATGTGACCTATGTGATTAGAGATTTCTATACGACTACTTGACTTGCCCATGTTCCTGACATTTACCTGTATAAGTGCTGGTATATTATATCTATTTCTAATGTACAAATATATGTGTGCGCTAAAGTTCTATTCTGCATGCTATGTGATCCTACATGTTAAATGTTAGTACATTCATGTTACCAGCAAAGTCTCGGTAATTAGTCAGTAATATTGGCGTGGTACGATGATTACTTGTTTGATGTATTATACTAAGGATAAATCTAGATTTACGACTCTATGAGCCAATGTGGATTCATATTTAGGGTACCAGTACTAAGGTATGATATTTAGAATGATGATCATGTGACCACGATATGTGATTCCAAACAAACATAGGGTTAACCTAGGCAACTCAAATGGATAGAAGCATTAGGAGGGAACGAAATCCCGAGATCGTGTTTTATCGACCCTATCAAATAAATGTTTGTGAGTGCAAGGCTGACCACCACAGATACTGTATATTCATCCATACTAGTGGAGTGCATTATCTGACATGTTAAATACTTAGCCAACATCTTCCTATAAGAGAGCTAGAACTTCTAATGATCTGCTTAAGCGCGGTGGCCTTATAAGGGATCGGTACAATCTATGCTATATGCTATGCATTATTATTGGTTCCGCTAGTGCTGCTCGGATACGGCACAATCTAAGGATTCCTATATTTATATGCGGTACTGGGATAACCTATACAAATCGTAGAAAGCCATAGGAATGATTGGTCGCTTGTAAACTGACTTGCTTGTGATATGTTTCTTCTATTAGTAGCTGAGGAAATGGACTGTCATGGTGCATGGTCCAACCAATGTACTTATTTGGCTGTTGGGTTGGGCTATTGACTATGACAGGCTATGGACTGAAGTTGCAATACAGAATCTATTAGCCTGACCATGGTTATAGGATGTAACCAATCTTAGCGCGGTTCATCACCTTTTATCCTTGTTTGGTTGTAAGGGTGTTGCATTGTCTTGTTGGTATGGTATAGCCTATAATCCTTGGCCATGACTTATTTATTACTTGGGCATTTTCTCATTCATATGTGCTCCCTTATGGTACTTGCTATTCGGGACTGACCTTGCTAGTTTTGTTTGGCCAGATCTTGTAGCAAAGCTTGAGGATCCAAATTTCTTATCTAAGGATGATGCATACTAGAAACATGGTTGTCGGAGGACTCGAGTATGTTTCTTCTCCACCACTATGATATCTTTAATTTTGTACTTGGTGTTTAGCCACCGCCACTTGTTTAGTCGGGTGTTCTGGACATTTAGTTTCTTTTAAATAATTGTAATTTATTAGACTACAGCTGAATATGGTTATGTACTGTTTACTCTCTGTGTAAGCTGGTATTTTGTAAGGCTAGTTCTTATGATTACTTTGATGAAGCCTCGGGAATGTCTTACTGTTTTATCTTATATGCTCATTAATTGTCGACTCTTGTTTGATTGATTTAGACATGGATGTTCTTTATGACCCTAGAAAACCTGATTGTAACATGTACCGCCAAGTATATTGACAACCGTGATCACCGTATGACATCTTCGAACCTTATACGGGATAGCTGGCCATGTCCATCAGCGTATTTCGATACTGGGGCTTGACACCAATGTACTTGAAATCCTCCAACATCAATGGTATACAACCTACAGTCCATTAAGCCAGTCAACAGCTCTTAACCAAGCTTTTTTTTTTTTGCAAATTTGGCACTTATTTTTTATGGCGCCATTTTTGATTGGCTAGGTAGTAGATTACTGACATGGCAAGCACTACCCCATGCCATTCCCTTCTCTCTCTCCACCCTTTTTTCACTCTCTTCTTATCTACTTCACTTCTTTCCTTCCTTCTTGAGCTAATAAGGCTGGATATGCTTGGAGATGATCATGAGATGAAGGTCGTGGTCTCTAGACCTACCTAGAAGAATGAGCTGAAGACTTTAGCTATGGTGCTTGGACATACTTATATCCAAGTACACCTTGCATAAGTGGATAAATTGTTATTTGATTCTTATAAATTTTTTATTTGTTCTTTTTCTAAAATTTCTCTTACTATTGTTATTATTTCCCTATGATTTGTAGTGTGTTTCAGGGTTTGGATATTGATATTAATTGTGGTTTTGAGTTTAGACACTCTTTTGGAATAAATCCTAGATACTAATATCAAACCTATCTGATTTGATGTGATCTTGATGGTTGAACTCTAATATACCATGATCTTAATATATGATATTCCTTGTGAATCAAGGAAATTATTGAGGATATTGTATAAATGATTATTACCTGATTGTTTCATGTTCCTGAACTGACTACATTGGATGTATTATTTTATACCAGGCTACCATAGAGGGTATTGGTCCTGCTTATAGCTTTGAAGTGCCCTTACTTACATGTTGTACTAATATGTGCCATGTTAATTGTATCATTGTTATATACCATTTACCTGTGTAGATACCCCTATAGTAGGCTAGTAGTGTTAACGTGGATTAGGGAATATGATTGTGTTGTTGTTGTGATTTATTGTATCTATGCTCATAGTAAATTTAGGTTGATTATAGAAGCATATAAAATCATCCAGACTCATGCGCCAAACCAAAAGCCGCATATCAAGAGATTATTCAGAATTCAAAATCAAGACAGTTCTACGGTTAGAAGATAGTATTTCTATATGCGTCTCATTCCACTAAGCGGCTAGAAGGAAGTGGTTCTCTATGCTGCTCTTTCCACCACGCGGCTAGCAGAAAGTATCCCCTATGTGGCTCCGCTATTAAGAGGCCTAAACGCAAACACTCTGACCGCCAGTCTGACAATATTAAATGCTCTGGCACTCCATACTCTATGCAAGGCGACATGCGTCAGTGATTACATCATCGTTATGATTATCTTTTGTTAGTGTACAGCTGTACAGTGCCACGTGTACCTTTTTCTGCGATTGGACCATCATAATCTTCATGCGGTAGTAATTCCCATGAACCTTCATGCGACTGAGTCTTCATGCGGCAGTATTCCCATGAAACAGTTTATCCAATCTCACGTTTATGGCATATGCATTGTAACTGCCATAGCAGACAAAACATTCCCCCAAGTCATGACGTGTGCCACGTGTCAAGCTGATCGAGCCATGCGTTTAATAGCTGTAGCAGACGGCTAAAACAACCCAGATTTCATGGAAATGTTTCAAGATTTTTGCAGTGGTTCCACCCAACCAACGCCACGTGGAAGTTGCCACAACATGCATCCGAAGTTGCAACCATATTCTGCTGAGGATGTTATGTGCGATAGCCCAGATACCAGCCGCACAGGGCTGGAAATAGTTATTTTTTTAAAACCTATGTATACATAGTCAGTCCCAGTGAGGATGGAAATAAATTGGGGACATGTGCTGTAACTGCCTGTTTTTAAAATCAAGGATAATTTTGTCATTTTTTAGTTTTCTTTAATTTTGGTGAATTTTAAATTATTTAATACTATTTCAATTGGTGTATTGTGATTTTAGTGTTTTGCTAGTACAACCCTAGAAACTGTTTAGCCGAGAGACTAACCATGACCACGGAGACCTAACCAAGTGTTTAGATTAGCAAATTTCCATTTTCTAGGCAAAGGGCCTTTTGGTCATTTGGTGACTTTTTAATTATTATAGATTTTGGCCTTTTAGTAATGTGCTAATTGATGGTTAGGGCCTTAACCTAGAATTTCCCTAATCTAGAGGTTAACTATGGGCCTAGAGATTAGGTTAGAAATATCCACTAAATGACAAGGTTAGTAATATCTAGATATTTTATAGTAGGATATTTCCCATTGGGATATTTGTGAAAAAGAAAGCCTTACGACTAATTGAACCAATAGGAAGGCTTGGAATTGGGTGGATAAGCCCTAGCCACTCATCTACATGTAAAGCTAACCCTAATTCATCTAATGATAAGCCATCAAGTGCCCCCCCATTTAAACACTTAATGACGCACCCTTGCCTCTTTTTAGTTCAATAGAAACCCTAGTTTAGTGTTCTTCCCCAAACCACCCCATTTCATCAAATCAAGTCCAAATTTAGCCTAGTCTTTTGCATTAGACTCCCCTACAGTAGTAGAAGCCATTGGAGGATAGCTAGCAAGGGTTTGGAAGCATCGGGACCGTTACAAATCGAGAAAAACATCGATAATAGGCCCTTTACATTGAGGTTCCAACTCTCAATAGATAAACCTATCTACACCCATTATAATCATGATTTTTCTTCATAGATGCATTCATTTAGGGTTCCCCTAGGTGTAGCCCAAGTTTGGTAGGATTTCGTGTCCGTTCGATACCCATATCAGACACGTATCGGTGTTTTTAATTAGGTATTTGGTGAAATGTCCCAATGGATTGATTTTAAACCAATTTCAAAACAAATTTCAGATTTAGGTAGCCTAATAGGTAGGGAATTGATTTATAGACGACTGAGTTGGGTTTGGGTCTCTGTTCGTGTCCAAATTGGATACGAACCCAATGTCTGGACACTGTACATGGGAGTACTGTGCTCCCCTGCTGCTTGGGTGTCCTTGCGAACACGACACGACACCCCGACACCTAAGAATTGGTGTGTGGGTGCGGGCAACCATTGACATAGTACACACAAAATTTGGGGTGAAATCATCGAGTATTTTGGGAGATATTCGATCTGTACGGGTCGCACACACACGCACACGCGCGCGCACAAGTACGACTGACACGCACTTCGTGTGCGGACACGAGGGCACTTGGACTCGTGTCAGGCTATCATAACCCAAGCCCTAGACCTAGACTAACTGTGGACACGTGCACGACACTTGTGAGTTCGTGTGTCGTGTCCTAGAGGGCTCGACACACGTGCACGAGCCACCTCTTTTACTGCACTGTACCTTCACTGATACACGATTCAGACACGTGTTTTGGCACATTTTGTGTCATTGATTGACACTGAGAAGACAAGAATAGACCCCCACCTTGGTTGGCATGTATTTCCCCCTTGATTTCGAATGGACTAATTAGGTTTTCCAATGGTTTTAGTTCGAAATTGTTAACTGTCTGATACATGCAGCTATTTGGAATTTCGAAATGTTTCCCAAATGATTTCAAAAGTTTGGATTCAAATTCTAGTTTTCAAATGAGTTTACTTAATACCTGTGATGTGGATGTTGTGAATTTTTAGGTTTTCAAACTGAACTGGGTTTACATATTGATTTTACTGATACAAGCACTGTTAACAGTTCTCAAAATGGGTTTGGAAAGAGTAAGTTCGAAATGAGGCTTTCAAATAAGTTTAAATTTTGAACCAGGGTTTAGTTTTGTGTTCTATATTTATTTTATTTTAGGTTTCGAGTTTGTTTGGTTTGTTGTTTGGATTGGGGGTTCGACTACATATAGACTGATACAGTTTGTTGTTAGTTCCAGATTTATGGTTGTTAACTTGTTTTAGGAGTAGTTGATGAATGGGGTTTTGAGGTGTTTGAGGGTTGTGAGTATCCAATATGGTTTCCAGTTTAAGGAATTAACTGGTGTATTAGAGTTGTGGGTGTGTGTGAGAGGTTTTGGAGAGTGGGATTTTATGAATCTCAGGTTGGGGGATACCTGAATTTAGGTAGCAGCAGTAGCTACTTCTCTTGACAGCAGTGCTGGAAGCAGCAGTAAGCATAGGCCACAGCCTTGCTGGGCTGCCAGGCTTGACATTTGCCAAGGACACTGATTGGCATAGCATGGGCTTTAGCAATAGGCTAGTAACAAGGGGCACATAGCCACTTGACCATTTGGCTTTAGGCCTTGGTTTGATTTCCTTTTTAGTGTGTCTAGTATGTGTGTTTAGAATGTAAGAGTGGAGTATGTGAGTTAGAGAGGTATAGTATAGGAAATATTTCTAAGTGAAGCCTAAGGTTATGGGTTTAATTATAGGGTCTACTATATATATATATATATATATATATATATATATATATATATATATATATATATATATATATATATATATATATATATATATATATATATTTTTTAATATATATATATATATATATATATATATATATATATATATATATATATATATTTTTAATATATATATATATATATATTTATGTATATAAAATATATATTTTTTTTATATATATAATATATATATATATATATATATATATAGTGTAATATATATGCTTGAGAGACTAGTACATATTTAGGGTAGTATATATATAGTGGTATGATATAGGTATTTAGATGTAAATATATGTGTGGTAGAGTATAGTGGTATCTATATGAAAGGTGAAGGTTAGGCTTAGCCATAGGCTATGGGGGTTTGAGTTTCTCTTTCATATATATTATAAGGATATATAGGAATATTGTATTATAAGTATTGAGATGTATGTATATACATTATGAGGTAGATATATAGATGTGGTATAGGGTAATACCTAGGTAGACTATAGGATGACAAAGTTGGACTCATAGTTGACCAATCTTGACTTGTTGACCAAATTTAACCTAGAGTTGACCTATAGTTGACTAGAGTTGACCAGTTGACCAATTCAGACATCTGTTTTCATCAGTCATTCAGAATACCAGGCGAGTACATTCTTTGATAATATTTCTGTTTCATGATATCGTCTTTGTTTCTAGTATTTAGTGCAGATATCCTTATTCTCTTGACACATTGTTCACACGGATTGATATTTGTTTGGATCCCGTCATAAGATGTTATTTCTCTTATATATGGTATGCCTTGTGCAAGTATTCCTTGTTTTTCTTGTTCATTGTATAGACACGATTCCTGTGATGAGATCTACTTTCCAGAGAATGCGTGTCATGACGTATCATGACTGGATCCACTATATTAGTCAGGAATGGGGGTGTTAGCATAGATATGTGATCAATACCCTACAGTACCAGCATTGTATCACCATTGTATCCTCACTGTATAGTGTTAATCATACACTTACGTATGATTAGCCAGGCCAAACATTGTATCAAGTTCTAAGCCGATCACATGTTGAAACTAGTGCTAAACTCACATAGATAGCAGTTCCAGATTTCGTACATGTTATACATTGTTCTCTTACCTTATCTCATTACCGTTTTGATATATCCTGCCAGGATGCATGTACGCTCTATTTTACCTAGTATATTTTCTCGATCTACTGCTACATTTTCAATATTGTATAACTAGAACTGTTGTTTGAGATTTTGTACTCGTTCCCATCCTGACTGGACCTGTTGAAAATATTACAGATGATGAGGAGGAGTGACCTACCTATTACGGTCCTCATGACGTAGTTGGTATAGAGTTGGATACCCTAGTGTAGCAGGGGCTAGCTCTAACAGATGAGGCCTTGGTATAGTTTAGCTGGTTTTAGTTTGGTATTGGACTCTGTCTCCAGATTACTTTGGCTTGTTATTATTTGTTAGTTGTTTGTATTGAGATTGTTGACTCAGATATTTTGGACTCGTATTATTCTGTGTTGGATTTTCAGGATGATATTATAATTCTTGTTGTCTTTATCTTTCGGTATTATCTATCGTCATTCTTAGAGTTTATGATTGAGTATATTATATTGTCATTGCTTGTCTTTCGTTCGGAGTTGACCATTCTCGACAGGTCTTAATATTATAACTATTGATAGATGGTAGACCTAGACAGCGTTCTACGTCGTTTCTGCGGTGTAGGCTGGGACGCTGTTACGCACTCGTACCCTTACCTCGGGTGCGGGTCGTGAAACGTTTTTAGTGGTGGCCCATGCAGGTCAGAAGTCGCAATTAGTGCGATATCGTAGTGGTGCTCGACTTAGAGTGATGCTTCGAGCCTGCTATTATTTTAGAAGATATAGGCTATAGGCTAAGGATACTCAATCACAATTAGGAAACTTCCAATTTGCTTCCATACAACTGGCCTTTCTTGATGTTGATTACTTGTACTCTAATTGTCCTCCTTTGATATTATCTATCTTATGCCATATTGACTTCTTTCATTCGATCTGTCTTCAGGATGGTGATGAATCAATCTCAGCATTTGGAGCCTGTGGATACTGAGAGGTCCGCCATATCTCGTGGACCTGAGCTAGTCACTTCTCCTGTAGTCGTTGCATCTGCAGCAGTAGTCGGGGCGCTCCTCCACCAGTTGCGAGGACTGTCCTGGAGGTCGCTGTGACAGGAGCAGTCGTGGGTGTTCTTCCTCCTGCACATCGGACTCCTCCATCTGTAGCCGAGGATTTGTCTCCTCTGCCTCCACTACCTACCGATATGGTACAAATGTTTGCCTTCCTTCGGCAGATGATGGAGGTCCAGTGAGTCCAGACTGGGGCTCAGCAGAGGCAGACAGACACGATACGTCAGGATGTGAGGAATTCACACCAGTTGGCTCTAGCAGCTATGGAGCAGGGGACTCCGCATCAGGAAGCGCATCCGAGGCCGGGCAATATCCAGGACTTCAAAAAACTGGGGCCTCGAGACTTTGGCGGGACTGAGGGCGTAGTATATGCTGACGACTAGCTCGAGGACATCGAGCGTCAGATGAGGGCTTCCCGCCTAGCAGACGACCTGAAGGTCGAGGCGGTGGGGCTACAGTTGTTAGATATTGCTCGTACCTGGTTCAGGAACGAACCAGACTTTGCTGGAGAGGGCCATACCTGGGCCGAGTTCAAGGTCCTCTTCAAGGAGGAGTTCTTTTCTCCTACAGGCAAGATCGACTTGGCGAGGCAGTTTCAGAACCTCCAGCAGGGTGGTTTGTCTGTAGAGGAGTATGCTGCGGGGTTCGACAGACTGAGCCGATATACAGAGTACATGGTGCGTGAGCCGGAGATTAGGGCGAGCCGCTTTAGAGAGGGATTGATAGGGATATCGAGATCCTTAGTCCCTCTTTCTATGCAACCTATACCGAGATCTTTGCGGAGGCTCCTAAGGTGGAGAAGGAGTGGGGCCTGAAGCCCAAGAGGGACCGTGATCTGTTTTCGGAGACTACTAGCAGTGCGGAGGCTGCTAAGCGTCCTCAACTCCAGCATCATTCTATTCCGCAACGCCCGTAGCAGATTCCTGCTCCGGTTAGGGCATCAGTTCAGTAGGTACCCCGGCAGCAGCAGGGACCGATGCAGCAGGTGCCTACTTGCCACTACTGTAAGAGGTTCGGATATCTCTGGGAGGTTTGCAGGAGACGGTTGTGTGTATGCCTATACTGTGGCACCAAAGGGCATCAGGCGAGGGATTGTCCTTCGAACCATCGTCGTGCAGCTCAGAAAGCACAGGGTAGGCCACCTTTGGCACCGTATCATGCCCCACACCAGCAGCGGGATATACCCCACCGGGGCAGGACTTTTGCGATGATAGTTGAGGATCCTGCAGGCATTGGACTAGGAGGTTAGGTGTTACACTTTTTTTCTACCTGTTTCTATCCGCCCATTGATTGATGATTGCCTTCTTAGTACATTTAGTTTGCATATGTGATGATCATGCTAGATTAAATAGAATAACCCCAATGAAGACTGCAATAGCATGATACTATAGAGATTTAAAAACGTGCATGTGTTTTGATTTTCGGGATTGCATGTTATATAACTTAGGGTAAAATTTAGTGGACTTTGATTGTTGGGTGCTTGACCTAGAGAAGAGTACAACCATTTCGAATTTCGAGGACAAAATTTTTTTAAGGGGGGTAGGATTGTAACTGTCTGCTTTCAAAATCAAGGGTAATTTTGTCATTTCTCAGTTTTCCATAATTTTGGTGAATTTTAAATTATTTAATACTATTTAAATTGGTGTATTGTAATTTTGGTGTTTTGCTAGTACAACCCTAGAAACTGTTTAGCCTAGAGACTAACCATGACCACGGAGACCTAACCAAGTGTTTAGATTAGCAAATTTCCATTTTCTAGGTTAAGGATATTTTGGTCATTTGGTGACTTTTGAATTATTATAGACTTTGGCCTTTTAGTAATGTGCTAATTGATAGTTAGGGCCTTAACCTAGAATTTCCCTAATCTAGAGGTTAACTATGGGCCTAAAGATTAGGTTAGAAATATCCACTTAATGACAAGGTTAGTAATATCTAGATATTTCATAGTAGGATATTTACCATTGGGATATTTGTGAAAAAGAAAGTCTTATGACTAATTGAACCAATAGGAAGGCATGGAATTGGGTGGACAAGCCCTAGCCACTCATCTACATGTAGAATAACCCTAATTCATCTAATGACCAGCCATCAAGTGCCCCCCTATTTAAACACTTAATGACATACCCTTGCCTCTTTTTAATTCAATAGAAACCCTAGTTTAGTGTTCTTCCCCAAACCACCCTATTTCATCAAATTAAGTCCAAGTTTAGCCTAGTCTTTTGCATTAGACTCCCCTACAGTAGTAGAAGCCATTGGAGGATAGCTAGCAAGGGTTTGGAAGCTTCGCGACCGTTGCAAATCGAGAAAAATATCGATACTAGGCCCTTTATATTGAGGTTCCAACTCTCAATAGATAAACCTATCTACACCCATTAAAATTATGATTTTTCTTCATAGATGCATTAATTTAGGGTTCCCCTAGGTGTAGCCCAAGTTTGGTAGGATTTTATGTCCGTTCGATACCCGTATCGGACACGTATCGGTGTTTTTAATTAGATGTTTGGTGAAATGTCCCAATGGATTGATTTTTGTAACACCCAGTTTTTCAGATGAGGGTAATTTTAAAATTTTGTAATTATAATTATTATTTATTGATTATTATTTCATATTATGATTTTTGGTGATTTTTAATTATTTTAAACTATTTAAAATTATGACTTGTGATTTTGACATTTTACTATTGTTTGGTTTTAATTTCGAGGAATTTGTCATCCCCAGTTTTCAGAAACAGGAATATTTTTGTCATTTTGTATTTTTAAAATATTTTTGAAATTTATTTTATTATTTATGATATTGTTTTGGGATTATTTGAGTCGGGTTCGAATTTCAGCTCAATCCGACTTGAAACGGAGACCCGGGGGTAGTTTGACTCTAGTGGGACCCACACACTAGTTAGGCATGGCCCACATGATATTAATTTTAGTCCACATGATAGAAATATTTTAGTTAGAGGTTAGACTAATTATTATGGATAAGGTTAGTGTGATTAGAGACTTTAGAATGACTAATTTAGCCCCAACCAATTAGCCCTTTCCTAATACTCATAGAATAGGTTAGTAGGGGCTTTTGGACTTTTCCTAATAGGACAAAACCACCTTTATGGCCAGCCACAATAAGGATAGGGTTGAGCCTCCCATTTGTCATTATCCATCTATTTTTCTCTCTCTTGTTCTTTCCCAAATTCCTAGAGAGCAATCCCTAGCAATTTCTCCACCAAATCCTTCCATTTCACCACCAAATCTTCTTCTTTCCTTCTCCATTCTAGACAAGGAGGAAGCTACCCAAATTTGGGAGGATTCGGAGCTCGTTCGTGTCCTTTTGGAATCTCTACGTGTCGGTGTCGCTACGGGAAGGTTTTTCTTCGATTCGATCTACCGGAAGGTATAAATCCCTTCTCCTTTTCATTTCCTCATGCATATAGGTCTATTTTGAACCCATATGAATGACCCCCATGGTTGTATCTCCATTTGTGTCCATTTTGTGTCCATTTGGAGGTCATAGGAGTGTCCTTTGTGTTGTGGATGTGTTCATGTTACATATATAGATTTATATATATATATATTGTAATGAGAGGGTATCTATATTTATATATGTAATAAATGGTTCATGATGATTATATAATCAAGTTTGTGAGTGTGGTTCCTCATATTATTATTGCTATTATTGTTGTGGATAATTAGGATATATATTGTGTATTCTTTTGGCTCAAACTATCTAAATCTGTCATGATTTTTATCCACGTTTTTAATTTCAGCTCTAACTTAGAAATGTCATAACTTCTAGCTCAAAGCTCTGTTTAATCTCACGTTTTTTTTTAAAAGAAGCATATTGAAGTTAGCTTCCCAAAAACATGTATTAATAGGCCTAATTGTTTCTGTAACTTTCTGGAGAATTATTTGAGTGTCAGCTGTACGAAAGACAAACGCGTTCTCGGTGTTTTCGCGATTCCGGGAGTTTCCGGAAACGAAAACGCGATCCGTTTGAAGTTTCGGAAAGCTAACACATAGATCTATAACATACTTTAATCCTAAATTTTAATTTATGCTGAGATGGTAAAGTATTGATTATTAGTAGGAGTTACTATTCGGCATATGCATTTTGTGCACCCTTGTGTGTAATATAATGTTCTATTTGATTTTAACCCATGTTAATGTATATACATTATGTAATTAAATAGAGAATGCAAGCATGAGTAAATGTTTAAATAAATGATGTATGAGGTGTAAGTATCCTATCTAATGTAAGCATGTATAAGTATGACTTGTAATGAATATGTAGGTTCCATAGTATGTAATGTATGGTGCATATAGTAGTGCAAGAGAATAAATGAATGATGAATGAATGCAAGCATAAATGTAATGTAATAATAGATGTAATATATGCAATATATAAGTTAATGAGATGTAATGTTCTATGTTAACACAAATCCTATATTACCTCATGTACCCCCTTACACTATGTTGACACTATCACACTTGACACATTGTTCACTTACACTTTGATACTCTTTTATATGTATACACTATGTATGCCCATTTAACCCTCACTTGCCCCTTTGCCATGTTCACATACACACACATAGCCTCTTAAATAAGTATTTATGAATATAGTTAACTTAGCTATGTATGTATATTATATATATGTTAGCATATTGTGTTGTAATATATAAGTTTATATAACCATTTGAAATGCCATGATTATAGACCTAATGTTAATACCAATATATGCATGTGTATATATGTGTAGACATATATAGCTTAAAGTAATAGATTACCTAGTGTATATCCAATGTGAATTCTTGCCTAGTTGAGTATTGAATAATTGCATGCTATATAGAGTTGGGTGTATGTTGGCTTGTATAGCCTTGTATTGATGTGTGCTTGCTAGGATAGTCTTGGTTAGGCCTAGTAAGACTTGCTGGGTTAGGACATGACCTAGTTTGACTTAGTTTGACTAGTGCAGTTGACCAGAGTTGACCAAGGGTTGACTTTGGCCTAGTTTGACCTAGATTCATGTAGAATGCATTGTAGTGCTTTATATTACCCTTTTGGACATGTTGTGAATTGTGTTGTTCTAATTAGGAGCCAGACACCTCTCATTGGACATTATATTTGCTTTGGACATTCAGACATCAGGCGAGTACATTATCTGATAGTTCTTTCATTATTTGATGATTACTGTGATTCAGTTCTAGTATAGTTCTATTTGATTCTCTGTCACAACATGTATTAATATTTTAGATTCATTTACTCGTAATACATGTACTTGATTTGTCTAACCCTATTACTCGAATCACTCACAAGACTCATCTACTCGAAACACCTACAAGTATTAAATATATAAATTATACAAGAATCATCATTACAAGAACGATAGCCATCGCTGCTGGGCCGGTATGCGATGTGCCGTATTCAACAAGAATCACCAAACAAGAATGATAGCCATCACCGCTTGGCCGAGCGTGCGATGTGCCGTATTACAAGAATGATAGCCATCACCGCTTGGCCGAGCGTGCGATGTGCCGTACTCATTACAAGAATCACCTATAAGGATTAGTGTACAAGAATCTTACAAGAATCACTTCACTCAAATCATTGAGAAGATTTATCTACTAGAATCATCATGTACAAGAATCATTTACTAGACTCAATTGTATTAGACTCACATTGGGATTACACTCAACTTATATTATACAAACTGGACTTATAACATGTTACCCTAGTTCAGTTTTTTAGATCTTATTTTACAGTCTTCTTTGCCATCATTCTTCTTTTATTTTATTACCTTACTTTCCTTGTACCTTTGCTATTTCTCTACATCATTACCTGTATAAAACTGCCATATTCATCAATAAAACTGTCTATAACTGCTTTATAGTTCTCTGTCATTTAATTGGGATTTTTTGATGAGTTGTACTCGTTCCTGTCCTGACTGGACCTGTTGATAAATTTTACAGATAGCCTGAAGGTTGCCTGCTAGCCTAGAGGAGACACAGTAGAGGTTGTATAGTTAGTTATTTCAGTTGTATTGAGTTGTATTTATTCTATGGATTACTGTATTGAGCTTTGAGATGTATTTCTGGGTTTATGTATCTTAGACACTTAGACTTCTATCTCCTGTATCTCTTTTGGATTTCATGTTTTATCTATCCTCATCATGTTCTACCTTAGATGTGATTGAGTCTGTATCTGCTATGTCACCCCCATTCGGGGAGTATAAACTGTTTAGTCTTATACTGTTAGATGCATTGAGACCTAGGACAGCGTTCTACCGCCGATACTGCGGCGTAGGCTGGACGTTGTTACATTCTCGTGCCCTAACTCTAGGGTGCGGGTCGTGACATGTTTTTAGTGGTGGCCTATGCAGGTCGAGTTTATGTAGTGGTATTCGAACTAGAGTATCACTACAGCCTACAGTAGGATTAGGATATTTTAGAGGTACTCAATCACATTAGGAAAAACTCTTAATCAGATTCATTTTTGTCAAAAATTGTTGCTTATTGACTTCCCTTGAATATAAACTGTCCTCCTTTGAATTTTTTGCTTCATTCTCAGAAATTACTTCTTGTTTGATCAGTTTTCATGATGGTTATGAAGACACGATCTCATCGCTTCGGTTCGGGGGATACTATCGAGAGGCTGGCCACCTCTCGTCCTGTTCATCAGGGCCTCGAGACCGCAACTTCTGTTGTGCCGACTCAGGTTGGCGTTTTTGCTACATTGGAGGTGCACCTCCGTTTGTACAGAGACTTTTTCCTTCGTTTTCGGTTTCTCTCAGTAGCAGCAATTCATGCAGCATCAACAGCAGAGATTTGTGCAGTATCAGCATCAGGCTGGAGGAAACCAGCAGGGCGAGCTATCGTCAGGACAGTCGAGGATGCACAGACCATTGGACATCTTGCTGCAAGTTTCGTTCTTCTCAATTCCATTCCCGTAATTGTCTTTTATAATTACCTTGAAATTCGATTCCATATGTTCCTTGTTGATTGATTTTGTCATGTTACTCTTTTATTGTGTTTGTTTTTTTTTCTTCTGAGAAAATCATATGGGCTAGGTCGCCTAAATCATGGAATCTAGAATCCTCGATAGTCGTGTTAGTTGGCATAGTGAGGACATGTAGTCAGATTTTGGATGTATTCTCGGGTATGGGAATTTAAGGTTTTTGCCGTCGCATGCGGCAGTACGAAAATTTTAAATACCATGAACCTAGAGGTACGTACCTTAGTCAAGGACTCTGTGATTATCGTAGCCTTGCTCACTAGCATGATGAAGACTCTGGACAACATGATTTTGGACAGACGCATATGATTAACAGATTGTATCTTGAGAAGGTTTAAACATCATACCCTTTTGATTGTTATAAATGACTTAGGAGTAGGGATATTTAGTTTTGTAGGGCTTATTCATAGGTAGTTCCTTCATAGTATAATGGTATGATGACTTGTAGAGTGTCTGTACCCTAGAGGTGATAGTTAGCATTGGTGTTAGAATAGTAACCCATTGCAGATAATTCTCCTGTTATCTATAATACCAACCAGTTACACATAGGATGTTAGTATGCCTTACATCCTTGATGATTATTACTACTTTCCTTTACCTTTTCCAGTGAGGCACTCATGACCAGAGCCTGCCTTTGAGTATAGTTGTAGTTTCACCTAAGACCGAGATGTCTATTTGCATAGATAGATTGCAGATGATATTGGCATATGGGATATAGGTTAGTTGGTATCTATAGGCCATTATTGTATAGGGTTATAAACATGTTGTTTAGCTTATACTTGGTTCAGTTTTCCATTTTAGTTAAGTTCTCTTCGTGTTGAGTTCCTTTGTGTTGATCACCTTTATAGGCAGTGTGCAGACCCTTCACTAGATACCACGTCCCCTTGATTCAGACCATTCATCCTTAGCCTAGTTCTAAGCATTGTTTCAGACCCTTATAAGTTTAGTCTGCCTTAACCCTTGGTTGATCAGTCATGTATATATATATATATATATAGATGATATACTTAGGATATATGTGATGGGTTGTTGTTCTTGAGCATATATATATATGTGGTATTTGGGATTGGTGTGCTTAGCTTGTGGGTAATTAGTTATGGGTGACTTGATAGGACTTGGAAGTTAAGAGCTAGTCTATTATAGAGTTTCTCTTTTGCTAAATTCTAGTTGCCAACACCTAGATAGCTAGCATAGGTAAAACCCTAAGAAGTTGACCAATTGATAACCAAGAACTTGGATGTTGAGAAATTGACTAGCGATTGACCCTTGACTATGTTTGACATAGAAGGGGGTGCGATCATCTTAATTTCGAGGACGAAATTTTTATAAGGTGGGTAGGATTGTAACACCCAATTTTTCAGATGAGGGTAATTTTGTAATTATATTTATTATTTATTGATTATTATTTTATATTATGATTTTTGGTGATTTTTAATTATTTTAAACTATTTAAAATTATGACTTGTGATTTTGACATTTTACTATTGTTTGGTTTTAATTTCGAGGAATTTGTCATCCCAGTTTTCAGAAACAGGAATATTTTTGTCATTTTGTATTTTTAAAATATTTTTGAAATTTATTTTATTATTTATGATATTGTTTTGGGATTATTTGAGTCGGGTTCGAATTTCAGCTCAATCTGACTTGAAACGGAGACCCGGGGGTAGTTTGACTCTAGTGGGTCCCACACACTAGTTAGGCATGGCCCACATGATATTAATTTTAGTCCACATGATAGAAATATTTTAGTTAGAGGTTAGACTAATTATTATGGATAAGGTTAGTGTGATTAGAGACTTTAGAATGACTAATTTAGCCCCAACCAATTAGCCCTTTCCTAATACTCATAGAATAGGTTAGTAGGGGCTTTTGGACTTTTCCTAATAGGACAAAACCACCTTTATGGCCAGCCACAATAAGGATAGGGTTGAGCCTCCCATTTATCATTATCCATCTATTTTTCTCTCTCTTGTTCTGCCCCAAATTCCTAGAGAGCAATCCCTAGCAATTTCTCCACCAAATCCTTCCATTTCACCACCAAATCTTCTTCTTTCTTTCTCCATTCTAGCCAAGGAGGAAGCTACCCAAGTTTGGGAGGATTCGGAGCTCGTTCGTGTCCTTTTGGAATCTCTACGTGTCGGTGTCGCTACGGGAAGGTTTTTCTTCGATTCGATCTACCGGAAGGTATAAATCCCTTCTTCTTTTTATTTCCTCATGTATATAGGTCTATTTTGAACCCATAGGAATGACCCCCATGGTTGTATCTCCATTTGTGTCCATTTTGTGTCCATTTGGAGGTCATAGGAGTGTCCTTTGTGTTGTGGATGTGTTCATGTTACATATATAGATTTATATATATATATTGTAATGAGAGTGTATCTATATTTATATATGTAATAAATGGTTCATGATGATTATATAATCAAGTTTGTGAGTGTGGTTCCTCATATTATTATTGCTATTATTGTTGTGGATAATTAGGATATATATTGTGTATTCTTTTGGCTCAAACTATCTAAATCTGTCATAATTTTTATCCACGTTTTTAATTTCAGCTCTAACTTAGAAATGTGATAACTTCTAGCTCAAAGCTCAGTTTAATCTCCCATTTTTTTTAAAAGAAGCATATTGAAGTTAGCTTTCCCATGTATTAATAGGCCTAATTCTTTCTGTAACTTTCTGGAGAATTATTTGAGTGTCAGCTGTATGAAAGACAAACGCGTTCCGGTGTTTTCGCGATTCCGAGAGTTTCCGAAAACGAAAACGCGATCCGTTTGAAGTTTCGGAAAGCTAACACATAGATCTATAACATACTTTAATCCTAGATTTTAATTTATGCTGAGATGGTACAGTATTGATTATTAGTAGGAGTTACTATTCGGCATATGCATTTTGTGCACCCTTGTGTGTAATATAATGTTCTATTTGATTTTAACCCATGTTAATGTATATACATTATGTAATTAAATAGAGAATGCAAGCATGAGTAAATATTTAAATAAATGATGTATGAGGTGTAAGTATCCTATCTAATGTAAGCATGTATAAGTATGACTTGTAATGAATATGTAGGTTCCATAGTGTGTAATGTATGGTGCATATAGTAGTGTAAGAGAATAAATGAATGATGAATGAATGCAAGCATGAATGTAATGTAATAATAGATGTAATATATGCAATATATAAGTTAATGAGATATAATGTTCTATGTTAACACAAATCCTATATTACCTCATGTACCCCTTACACTATGTTGACACTATCACACTTGACACATTGTTCACTTACACTTTGATACTGTTTTATATGTATACACTATGTACGCCCATTTAACCCTTACTTGCCCCTTTGCCATGTTCACATACACACACATAGCCTCTTAAATAAGTATTTATGAATATAGTTAACTTAGCTATGTATGTATATTATATATATGTTAGCATATTGTGTTGTAATATATAAGTTTATATAACCATTTGAAATGCCATGATTATAGACCTAATGTTAATACCAATATATGTATGTGTATATATGTGTAGACATATAGCTTAAAGTAATAGATTACCTAGTGTATATCCAATGTAAATTCTTGCCTAGTTGAGTATTGAATAATTGCATGCTATATAGAGTTGGGTGTATGTTGGCTTGTATAGCCTTGTATTGATGTGTGCTTGCTAGGATAGTCTTGGTTAGGCCTAGTAAGACTTGCTGGGTTAGGACATGACCTAGTTTGACTTAGTTTGACTAGTGCAGTTGACCAGAGTTGACCAAGGGTTGACTTTGGCCTAGTTTGACCTAGATTCATGTAGAATGCATTGTAGTACTTTATATTACCCTTTTGGACATGTTGTGACTTGTGCTGTTCTAATTAGGAGCCAGACACCTCTCATTGGACATTATATTTACTTTGGACATTCAGACATCAGGCGAGTACCTTCTCTGATAGTTCTTTCATTATTTGATGATTACTGTGATTCAGTTCTAGTATAGTTCTATTTGATTCTCTGTCACAACATGTATTAATATTTTAGATTCATTTACTCGTAATACATGTACTTGATTTGTCTAACCCTATTACTCGAATCACTCACAAGACTCATCTACTCGAAACACCTACAAGTATTAAATATATAAATTATACAAGAATCATCATTACAAGAACGATAGCCATCGCTGCTGGGCCGGTATGCGATGTGTCGTATTCAACAAGAATCACCAAACAAGAATGATAGCCATCACCGCTTGGCCGAGCGTGCGATGTGCCGTATTACAAGAATGATAGCTATCACCGCTTGGCCGAGCGTGCGATATGCCGTATTACAAGAATGATAGCCATCACCGCTTGGCCGAGCGTGCGATGTGCCGTACTCATTACAAGAATCACCTATAAGGATTAGTGTATAAGAATCTTACAAGAATCACTTCACTCAAATCATTGAGAAGAATCATCTACTAGAATCATCATGTACAAGAATCATTTACTAGACTCAATTATATTAGACTCACATTGGGATTACACTCAACTTATATTATACAAACTGGACTTATAACATGTTACCCTAGTTCATCTAGATGTTATTTTACAGTCTTCTTTGCCATCATTCTTCTTTTATTTCATTACCTTACTTTCCTTGTACCTTTGCGATTTCTCTACATCATTACCTGTATAAAACTGCCATATTCATCAATAAAACTGTCTATAACTGCTTTATAGTACTCTGTCATTTAATTGGGATTTCTTGATGAGTTGTACTCGTTCCTGTCCTGACTGGACCTGTTGATAAATTTTACAGATAGCCTGAAGGTTGCCTGCTTGCCTAGAGGAGACACAGTAGAGGTTGTATAGTTAGTTATTTCAGTTGTATTGAGTTGTATTTATTCTATGGATTACTGTATTGAGCTTTGAGATGTATTTCTGGGTTTATGTATCTTAGACACTTAGACTTCTATCTCCTGTATCTCTTTTGGATTTCATGTTTTATCTATCCTCATCATGCTCTACTTTAGATGTGATTGAGTCTGTATCTGCTATGTCACCCCCATTCGGGGAGTATAAATTGTTTAGTCTTATACTGTTAGATGCATTGAGACCTAGGACACCGTTCTACCGCCGACACTGCGGCGTAGGCTGGGCGTTGTTACGTTCTCGTGCCCTAACTCTAGGGTACGGGTCGTGACAATTTTAAACCAATTTCAAAACAAATTTCAGATTTGGGTAGCCAAATAGGTAGGAAATTGATTTTTAGATGACTGAGTTGGGTTTGGGTCTCTGTTCGTGTCCAAATTAGACACGAACCTACTGTTTGGATACTACACTGGGGAGTACTGTGCTCCTCTGCTGCTCGGGTGTCCTAGCGGACACGACAAGGCACCCCGATGCCTGAAAATTGGTGTGTGGGTGCGGGCAACCACTTACACAATGCACACAAAATTTAGGGTGAAATTATCGAGTATTTTGGGAGATGTTCGATCTTCACGGGTCGCACACACACGCACAAGTGCGACTGACACGCACTTCGTGAGTGGACATGAGGACACTTTGACTCGTGTCAGGCTATCCTAACCCAAGCCCTAGACCTAGACTAACTGTGGACACGTGCACGACACTTGTTAGTTCGTGTGTCGTGTCCTAGAGGGCTCGACACACGTGCACGAGCCACCACTTTCACTGTACTGTACCTTCACTGATACACGATTCAGACACGTGTTTGGACACATTTTGTGTCACTGATTGACACTGAGATGACACGAATAGACCCCCACCTAGGTTGGCATATATTTCCCCCTTAATTTCGAATGGATTAATTAGGTTTTCCAATGGTTTTAGTTCAAAATTGTTAACTGTCTGATACATGCAGCTATTTGGAATTTCGAAATGTTTTCCAAATGATTTCAAAAGTTTGGATTCAAATTCTAGTTTTCAAATGAGTTTACTTAATACCTGTGATATGGATGTTGTGAATTTTTAGGTTTTTAAACTAAACTGGGTTTACATATTGATTTTACTCTTACATGCACTGTTAACAGTTCTCAAAAAAAGTTTGAAAAGAGTAAGTTCGAACTGAGGTTTTGAAATAAGTTTCAATTATGAACCAGGGTTTAGTTTTGTGTTCCATATTTATTTCATGTTGGGTTTCGAGTTTGTTTGGTTTGTTGCTTGGATGGGGGTTCGACTACATATAGACTGATACGATGTATTGTTAGTTCCAGATTTATGGGTGTTAAATTGTTTTAGGAGTAGTTGATGAATGGGGTTTTGAGGTGTTTGAGGGTTGTGAGTATCCAATATGGTTTATAGTTTAAGGAATTAACTGGTGTATTAGAGTTGTAGGTGTGTGTGAGAGGTTTTGGAGAGTGGGGTTTCATGAATCTCAGATTGGGGGATACCTGAATTTAGGTAGCAGCAGTAGCTACTGCTCTTGACAGCAGTGCAGGGAGCAGCAGTGAGCATAGGCCACTGATTGGCGTGGCATGGGCTTTAGCAATATGCTAGCAACAAGGGGCACATAGCCACTTGACCATTTGGCTTTAGGCCTTGGTTTGATTTTTGTTTTAGTGTGTCTAGTGTGTGTGTTTAGAATGTAAGAGTGGAGTATGTGAGTTAGAGAGGTATAGTATAGGAAATATTTCTAAGTGAAGCCTAAGGTTATGGGTTTAAGTATAGGGTCTACCATATATATATATATATAGTGTAATATATATGCTTGAAAGACTTGTACATATTTAGGGTAGTATATATATAGTGATATGATATAGGTATTTAGATGTAAATATATGTGTGGTAGAGTATATGTGGTGTCTATATGAAAGGTGAAGGTTAGGCTTAGCCATATGCTATGGGGGTTTGAGTTTTCCTTTCATATATATTATAAGGATATATAGAAATAGTGTATTATAAGTATTAAGATGTATGTATATACATTATGAGGTAGATATATAGATGTGGTGTAGGGTAATACCTAGGTAGACTAGAGGATGACCAAGTTGGACTCAAAGTTGACCAATCTTGACTTGTTGACCAAATTTGACCTAGAGTTGACCTAGAGTTGACCAGAGTTGACCAGTTGACCATAAGTCAACTATAAGTCAACCTTTGACCTAAATTGACCTAGTTTGACTTACTATGACCTAGTATGACCTAATATGACTTAGTTGACTTTGGTTGACCTAGTTTGACCTAGACAGTTGACCAGGTTTGACTTAGAGTTGATTTTGACCTATATTTGATTTAGAATCATGTAGACTGTATCATATATTTTATTTACCTTATATTTGAATACATCATAACCAGTATTGCCTTAACTTGGGTTTTGAGACTCCAATTCAGACATCTATTTTCATCAGTCATTCAGAGTACCAGGCGAGTACATTCTCTGATAATATTTTTGTTTCATGATATCGTCTTTGTTTCTAGTATTTAGTGCAGATATCCTTGTTCTCTTGACACATTGTTCACAAGGATTGATATTTGTCTGGATCCCGTCATAAGATGTTATTCCTCTTATATATGGTATACCTTGTGTAAGTCTTCATTGTTTTCCTTTTTCATTGTATAGACACGATTCCTGTGAAGAGAGCTACTTCCCAGAGAATGTGTTCATGACGTGTCATGACTAGATCTACTATATTAGTCAGGGATGGGGGTGTTAGCGTAGATATATGATCAATACCCCACAGTACCAGCATTGTATCACCATTGTATCCTCACTGTATAGTGTTAATCATACACTCACATATGATTAGCCAGGCCAAACATTGTATCAAGTTCTAAGCCGATCACATGTTGAAACTAGTGCTAAACTCACATTGATAGCAGTTCCAGATTTTGTACATGTTATACATTGTTCTCTTGTCTTATCTCATTACAGTTTTGATATACTCTGCCAGGATGCATGTACGCTTTACTTTACCTAGTATATTCTTTCTATCTATTGCTACATTTTTAATATTGTATAACTAGAGCTGTTGTTTGAGATTTTGTACTCATTCCCGTCCTGACTGGACCTATTGAAAATATTACAGATGATGATGAAGAGTGCCCTACCTATTACGGTCCTCATGATGTAGTTGGTATAGAGTTGGATACCCTAGTGCAGCAGGGGCTAGCTCTAGCAGATGAAGCCTTGGTATAGTTTAGCTGGTTTTAGTATAGTACTGGACTCTGTCTCCAGATTACTTTGGCTTGTTATTATTTGTTAGTTGTTTGTATTGAGATTGTTGACTCAGAGATTTTGGACTCGTATTATTCTGTGTTGGATTTGTCGGATGATATTATAATTCTTGTTGTCTTTATCTTTCGGTATTATCTATCGTCATTCTTAGAGTTTGTGAATGAGTATATTATATTGTCATTGCTTTTCCTCCATTCGGAGTTGACCATTCTCGACATGTTTTGATATTATAACTATTGATAGATGGTAGACCTAGACAGCGTTCTACGCTGTTTCTGCGACGTAGGCTGGGACGTTGTTACGCACTCGTACCCTTACCTCGGGTGCGGATCGTGATACGTGCTTCCGTCGCAGGCGCATACATAGAGAGAGACACCCATACAAATGGAGACAACACACAAGAGAGCAAAAGAGAGTCCAATTCTCATCTTTTTCGCCAGTGAGCCAAAAATCGTACAATTTTCCTTCGTCGATCGATCATCAACAGAGTAAAGAAGTCAACTGCAGTACTCGATCTCCATTGTCACACTTCCCTAGATTTTATGTTTGTACCAAGAATCCTCAATGTCAGGATTCTTTTTGTACTTTTTTCAGTTGTAATCTGTAAAAGTAAAGTTAGTAAAACTTTATTGTTTTGTTAAGACACCAAAGCTGACGACTCTACTGGGGACTTCCTTCTCAAGTGATGAGAAGGTCATGACACAATCTGATACGATGAAGCTGGGTTCAACCCAGAAAATATTCGTTGTCCGTTTCGAACAACAAGCTTTCGAAGACATGCTCTCAGGGAACCCAAACCCCTCATCAAGGCTACCAAAGCCTAAGAAGACCCATAAGACTTGGATAGCCAAAACCAATGTACAACACCCAAAGACTGTGAAGGATATGCCTGCCGCTTCCGTTGCTGAAGCCGTGCAACAAACTCATGTGTATCATATCTCTGTCCCTGTGCTCATGCACGAAAAGGGGACAACTCAGCACTTAGGTCGCGGCAGAGGAAAATACTACGATGCTTGAAACCTAGGGGCTCAGGCCTCTCTTGAACTCTTTCAACCATGTATCTCTTAGAAGAACAGTGCTGACTCTCAGACCATATGCTCGTAGAATAAGACACAAAGAAAGAGACGTCATGCGTCGAAACCCATACGCATGATGTAACGCCCCAGTTCCATAACACATAGGACCAATTACGTAGACATGCCAGCTGCATGCATACGAAGAATACTCCAATATATGGAATTCTTGTACTTATACATAAGCTGTAAGAATAAATAATCACAGGCTAGAACATAATATAACTACATCTCATCCGTAGCACAACACAAAAGATCTCAATTGTCCAGATAGAATAAAATAAATAGGTCCAAAGATATAGTCGGGTGGAAACATATCCACCACCAAACAACTATGAAAATTGTCTCAAATAAACTAGAGGCCGACCTCCTCATAATAGAAAGAAAGGAAATAATAAAGATGTCCACTACATATCTCAAATAGATAATGAACTAGATATCAGAAGGTGATGCCTCATCGCCAGCGAAGGATGGATCCAATGCCGAACCGTACTCCTGGAGGAAATCATCTAAGCCTGGAGAATTTACCAGGTCCTCAGCAGGATGTAACAAGATACAAGAAAACAACATGCCATATAAAATGTGATATATGAAAATAAGAAGATGCATGTAATAGGGTGCCTAACCATTCTATAGTCATTATGCAATTGAGAATAACCTCCACATATGGGCACTCTGGCTATATAGCATTGGCATCGTCCCTTTTCTTCGGGAACCAGGTGCCTACGTCCATAACGCTCCGTGAACTTCAGAGGGAATCAGTAATACAATACGTCCGTAATGTTCCATGAACGTCAGAGAGAATCAGTAATAGTAGGGTGAACCTGCATCTCCAGCGGAGCTTCAGGTACAATGGTAAGTGCATATGTGGCCCATACATCGAGGAAGTGTTTTTCCTACCCAATGCCTATTTATGTCATTTTCATGACTTATGAACCTCTAGTAACTGCCAAGTCTACTAAACATGCAATTCTATTGGCAGTTACTCCTAACCGTCGTACGTCTCACACGTATCGGTGGCCAGCCGACTACACGAGTCTGTGTCCTACATGAGACTCACAACTCGTGCTAAAGCATGTGTCAAGACCATATGAGATATACCAATATCTCATCTTCAATGGGTAGACACTAGAGCTAAGCCAATGCATAAAATAAAAATAAAATAATAAAATGACTAATGCAGTCGCTTGTACCCAAGTGTGACTCGGATGCACAGCGTCATAGAAACATGCAAAAATAATAAATATAATTTAATTAAATGAAAGAAATAAAAATGATAATAAATAACAGAATATAATAGCAAGGTATCTTGCCTGAGGGTGGTGCACAGAAATAACAAAGTCCGGTAGTCAGAATGGTAGCACGCAAAGTCAAATCCTGCAAACGACTCCGGATGCTGAAACAAACATCACGAACGTTTTTGGTATAAAATATTCATTAAAAATGCCTACCCAAAAGTCTAATTCTGGACACAGGGGCAAAATCATAATTTTGGGTCAAAACGATGTCCGCCGTTGGACCCATTTTGTACCGTAAAACATGCCAGTACCTACGGTCTCTAAAGTTATCAAACTACATGTCTACGGGTTCGATTTGATGAGACGAACCAAACCGTATGTCCAATGTTAGATTCTGATGGACCGTGCACAATTTTGCCCGTTGGATCGGATCGTGGGCCCGCCAAACATAATGTTTCGGTCGACCTTCTCAGAATCAGACCAAAGTTGGCATACAGGACTAAAAAAACAATATGGTCCTGTTGGCACAAGTTTTGTCTCAATATGACAAACATGCACGAATTTATGGCCTAGTTTGTAAAGTGGCTGATACGAGGTATCTCGACAAATACGCTTCGATTTCATCGCGCATGCACAACGAAATCGAGTTCCATCGATTCCCACAAGTCGACAACATCCATTCGCGCCTTTTGATACTTCTAGGTTGCGACCATGTCGCCCGGTTTGTCGGGGCGTATGCCATATCAGGAAGCTTTTTCAATTTTTTAGTTTTTGAAAACAAGTTTTTCTTCAGTTTTGGGATTAAATATCTGTCTGTAGAGTGGATGAAAAATAATTCTATAAGAAAGGTTTTATTATCCTATATGTTGTCTACAGGTCTATTTATGTTGATTTTTAGGTTTTTATTAGGTCGGCCAGGGTTGGCCTTCCAAGTAGGTTGTTTGAACAGTCCTTACTGTTCGGGTTGAACAAAATTTTTCTTGATTTTCTTAAGTATTTTCCCCTCAATTCAATTCGAACTAGTTACAGGGCTTAAAGCTGATTAGGTTGTAATCTAAAAGAATCAAATAGAGCGGTAATCGATCAAGTATACATGGAGAAATTTATAGGGGAAGTTACGTACCTGGAGTCGATTCTAAAAAACAGAGTTGCTCTGTCTCTCGTGGTTGGACTTCGGCCTGCGGCTGTTCCGACTCGAGGGCGGCTGCCCCAATGGTCCGAAGCGTGCGCGGGGATGTCGGGGTGATGCTGGGGTCGAAGATTTGGGTTGGAGTGGGGTATCGAGAGAGAATTTGCAGAAGAACCCTAGGCGTTCGAATATATGGGTGTTTAAATCCTATTTTAGGTCGAATTAAATTTTGAATTACTCCATGTTTTCAATCGGGGATGAGGTTGGATAAGAGGAGGATTAGGTTGCGAATTGATTGGCAAAATTTTAAAAAATTTCCTCAAGAATCCATTGAGATTTGGATTCAAGTCGATCCTCTATGTGATCCCCTATGCTTAGGTGGGGGACGAGTACTGTTCCCTTGCGGGGAATAGTGGCCAAACCATTTTGTTTCCTCTATAATATGTATGAGTATATCCCATCAATATATATATATATATATATATATATATATATTACCCAATCCACATATCAATATATATCAAATATATGTCAGCAAATATAGGAATGAATATATATATAATATATATATATATATATATATATATATATATATAATAAAAAAAAAATATCAATACACAATTTATGTGTCAACATTTATATAAAAAATATATATATATATATATCTATTATATATATATATATATATATATATATCAATACACAATTTATGTGTCAACATTTATATATAAAATCCTTTAAATATTTAGACATAATGAATACATTTTTAAGCATTTTTAGTATATTAGAAACGAAATCCTAAAGATATAAATTTTTGGAAAAGTAATATTTGTACACATATTACTTTTATAAAGTATATATTATGCTCATAAATACTTTACATGTATATAATATATATATATATATATATATATTATATATATATATATATATATATATATAATATATATATATATATTTTACATGTATATATATATATATATATTTAATGTATAGATATATATATATATATATTATATATATATAATAATATAACATAATATATATATACTTTATATATATATACTATATATATATATATATATATATCTATATATATTATATATATAATATAATATATACATATATAATATAATATAAATATATATATATATATATATATATATATATATATATATAGATATATAATATTATATATATATATAATAGATTATATATATATAATATAATATATATATATATTATATATATTATATGTATATTATATTATTTATATATATTATATATATATATATATATATATATATATATATATATATATTAATATATATACTTTATAATATACTTTATATTATATACTTTATATATATTATAATATAATCTAATATATATTATATATATATATATATATATATATATATATATATATCTATATATATATATATATATATAATATTATATATATATATATATATATATATTATTTATATATATATATGTATATTTATATAGAATATATATAATATATTATATATATATATATATTATATATTATATATATATATATATCTAATTTATAGATATATATTAATTATATAATTTATATATATATATATATATAATATATTTATATATATATATATATATATATATATATATATTATTAATATATATATATATTATATTATATATAATTATTAATTATATATATATAATAATAATTAATATATTATATATATATTATATAATATATATAAAAATATATATATATATATATAATATATATAATAAATATATATACTTTATATATATATTATATATATATGTGTGTTGTGTGTGTGTGTGGTGTGTGTGTGTGTGAATACATAATTCCTATACATATAGGAGTGTCCAAAATCAAAATAAGCTTTTATAAAATTTTCCAACACTTTAGAAATTAGCTCATCAGTATTTTTGCTAAAATAGCTTGTGCAAATACTTAGAAAAACATCTACTAGTTACGAAGTCATAAATTTATTACTTACCTTCTTAAATAAATGAATAAAAAATATTAAGAAATATTTATTAAAATAAAATAAAATTTTCTACAAAAATTAGGGGGTTTACATCACACCCAACTTATAAAAATTTCGTCCTCGAAATAAAACTAACGATAGGGGGGTATGCAATGCAATGGCGAATGAACATGAACTTAATGTATGAAAGTCGTACATTGATTTTCGAACAAGTGAGGGGTAGTTACAAAAGGAATCCACATTGGCTGTATATCCTACAAAAAAAGGTATTCTTGGTTCAGGGCCGTACCCAACTTATAGAAGTTGGCTACCGTGATAAACGTCATTATAAGGTTTCTGAGAAGGACAGTTTCTAAAGAATGGCACGAGAATATTGAGCCTGTGCTTTGTAGGCTTCGAGTGGATCATAACCATATATTGGGTCGAAAGCTTGAGTCGAGATTGGGTCCCTAATTGAAGTCGAAAAGTACATTAGTATTACGGTAAGGGTTATAGTTGGCCTTTTTAACCCGAAAATTGTATCATAAAAATAGAGTACAAGGGGACATGTTTGAGTGGGACATGATATGCCTAGATGAAGGTAGGCTCATCTAGGTCTTGCATATGAAATTTGTTGGAAGGTAATAGCTAATATTGCACTTCGAACATCAAAGTCACGATAGGAACACCAAATGATCTAAATAGAAATTGAGAATTAATTCATCCCGATCAATCTAAAATCCTAGTAAATCCTAGATTTAGAGGGGCTTACCATCTATACTTTCCAAGAATTACTTTTTCGAAATAAACGCTAAGACACTATATTATGATAAAATAAAAATTTAAAAGAATCAAGTCGTGATCCTTAGATCTTATTTGTTGGAATAACCGCACGATAAAATACTACGCTTTTAGGGGTGTTGCTGGTGTGGCTAATATCAACTCGTGTCTTATCAATAATAGTATATCTAGGCCAATGCTTGTTGTGTTCCTAGTTTCGAGACGGTCGTCTATGTGATTGTCCTATGTTGTTGCTGGTTCTACAGATTGTCTAATCGACCTGCACAGGGTTATTCTAGCTGGTACTAAGGTCGGACTTCGTCATGATTAGAATCAAGCAAATAGAAAATAATCAAAGTAGTTTCAAGAATGATATGAAGTTAAGCTGGATGCTTAGGATGTAGTCTAGATAGAATTAGAGAACCATAACCTACGTAATCATGTCATTCGAAGTTTGCCCCGTCAGCACACATCTGGCTGTAAAACTTTTGAATCCATAATTTAACGGACGACTGCAGTGTGTGTCTACCTTGCTAGTCAATATAGGTTCTCAGATTTATCTTCGGCCAAATCCGTGAGATGGTTTTGAATTAGCTTTGCATGAAAATGTAGGAGAAGGGACCAACATGCTTAGGATATGGTTCAAGTTGAATTCGAGAAATATATGTAGCCATGATACCGTTATCAAAAGTCCTGCCTCGTCGGTATTTCTCTGGCTGCAAAAACATTGATTCCGTAAAACAAGGATAAATATAATTTCTCAAACATTTTCTTGGACCAACTCATAGAATATTTTCCCCAATATAATGAAAGAAAACAAGAAGGGTTTTTCTATAAGGTAACAGATAAGATTTTAGCCAATCGTAGGAATGGTCGTAAAACATAATCAACTGTATCCCTAGTTAAGAAGATAATATTCCCATGACCTTGGATTTGAAGAAGGTGACAAAATCTGTAGTGTAAGGGAATTTTTTTGGTCATGATATGCTTTAAGGAATACAGAAGTAATATTAAGGTTTTATGGAAAACCAATAATAAGAAATCATTAGGTACTGCTATTGATAGCACAGGTTCTTGATAAAGATTGTATACTAATTCCGAGGTCATTGTATATCAAAAATTCTCCCTAGTCATTCGTATTTACCAAAAATTAGACAACAAATAACAATGAATCTATTTTTCAGGAAATGGTAAGTAACTAAAAATGCAAATGGCAAAGATAATGACTAACTAGTGAGGGTGTGGCACTTGTGTCAAAAATCATGATAGCAGGAAACACAGTAACTAAAAACCATACCTGCTATGACTTCCCCTTCTTCTTCTACATCCTTTACTGCTAGCGAGAAGGCATGTCAGTAATACTGACTGGGGCCCTGAGCTCTAATACTGGGGTACTGCACTGGCTGGGGAGGTAATGGTGGACGAGGAGCTCCTGCTGTTGGTGCCATAAGCCCCGACACCTGCTGTCCTGGTCGAGGTTGTTCGACGTAACAAAATATTGAACGAACTTTTTGCTTTATTGAATGTATAAGGTATCTGTGTACAAAGAAGGAAGTCCTAAACAGAATATTCTAAGTACAGGAAGAAGAGGTTTCTGGAAAAGTGTGACGGTGGAGATCAAGCACTGCAGCGGTTCTTTTACTCTGTTGAAAATCTGACGACGAATCAAGCTTGCTATGGCTCTCTGGTGCCTTTGATAGGACTTTGGGGTCACCGATCAAGAGGCTGTCTGAATGAGAAGATCCCTTGAAGATGGTTGGTTGGTTCTTTGGTTGATAGGTGGACGAGGGTGGTCGACTCTTCGTGGATAGAGATCACTGCTCCCTTGAAGATTATCGATTGTCAATGTTCTTTCTTTCTTTTTCTTCCCCCTTTCTTCTTTTCTGGTGGAAGAAGAACTCCTTCTTGTAGAAGCATAAAAATGAACAGAGAAAAGCCCATGCCGCTCCAACAGAAGGATCCTTATGCGGCTCAGAAATCTATTAATGACTTATGCGGTTCAAAGTTCTTTAGAGCCTCATGCGGCTCGGGTAGCCCTATACGGCTCAGAAAAGAGCCACATGGCCCTAAACAGTTCTCATCTACAGCTAGCCATAAGTGACAGCTTCCATTAAATGCTTTGACATAAAGTGATAACTCTGACATTAAAACTGAAATGATGAACTCTGACATGACGGCGTATTCCTCGGGAAACGAAGAAAATCTTCTATACAGCTGCCACGATCCACCAACTCCAAAGCTCCCTATGCGGCTGCCACCCCCCATGCGGTTGATGCTCTCATGCGGCTCGGATCGTGAAGACTATCGTCATGCGGTTCAAATCCTAAGAAGCCATCCCATGCAGCCGTTGTTCTCATGGGGCTCGGATCGTAGGGATCATCTCCATGCGGCTCAAATTTTGAGAGGCCATGCCCATGCAGCCTTGACACGTGGTTAGTTTTATGCGGCTCAATTAGAAACCACCCCATGCGGCTCAGATTTCAGGCTACACCTATGCGGCTGCCACCTTCATGCGGTTCAAAACCTAAAGAGCTACCCTCATGCGGCTATGACACGTGGCAGAAGATCAGTTTTCCCGTAATGATGGTTAGACATGTGGCATTAAATCAATCAATATTTATCAACAAATTCCAACAACCAGATTTAGTACAATTATCATAATTATCCGAATCAGAGCAGATTTATTGCAATCACGCGGATTAAACACGTTGCAGACGATCCGAACTTCCAAAGATTCATGACAATCAGCATTAATTGACCATACAGATTTGGCGCAATCAAGAATCAATTGCCCAGATATAATGCAATCACGATTAATAGCCCAGATGATTGGCCGTCGACTTTTCAAGGGACAATCATTGCAAACCCTAATGATCACACCCCAATCCTATAAATAGCAAGGTTCCATTCCTTTGCAAAAGAGATCCTCTCTACCCTGCTGGACACACAGAGAGACAAAGGCGCGCACAGAAGAGTCTTCCCATCTTGAGAGCATTTTTTCATCAGAGCCAAGGCTACGTCTGATCGTCCAAGGAGTAAGGCAGAGCGGCCGTCGCTTTTCCGAGCCTCTACCGTCACCTCCCAGAATCAAAACTAAACAATTGTACTTAGATTGTTGTACCTAGGTTTTGTCCCTAGGCTTTCTTTGTAGAACGAGTTTGTATTGTGAAGTAAAAGTCCAGTCCTCCCATATAATTGTTCCGTTCTTTTATAATCAATGGCAAACACGATGGCGACTCTGTTGGAGACTAACTTCTCCACGGCTGAGGAGTTGGTGATGCAATCAGACGCAGCCAAACTTGGCTCCACTCAACAAATGCTGGTCGCCCGGTTCGACCAACAGACGTTTAAAGAAATGCTCTTCGACGGAAGCGCTGGCCCGGTCCAGCGGCGAGCCCGCACAAAGAAGGCCCGCAGGGAGTGGAGACCCAAATCATTCGCTCCTCTCCAAGCCCTCGAAGAAGTACTCCCTGTTGCCCGAGACAGTGGAGAAGTTTCGCTTGCGGCCCCACTTCAGACCATAGAGGACTCTGCTGTCTCCAAGTCCGGCAGAAGAAAACACTATAATGCTGGACTTGTAGTGGCAAAGAGAAACTCTATGCAGTCCAAGCCGCATAAGGGTGCCAGCCGCATGGAGGCTCATGCTGCCGTAATTGCCAACCGTATGGAGAAAACTCTGCGGCCACAAACGTCAGCCGCATGCAGAAAGCCCGTAAGGCCAGAACTTCCAGCCGTGTGCAGGCATCCTGCACGGCCATGACTTCTAGCCGCATATAGAAGGTACATGCGGCCACAAAGGATAACCGCATGCAGACAGCCTGTAGGGCCACGACTCCTAGCCGCATACAGAAGGGTCATGCGGCCACACATACCAGCCGCATGCAGACAGCCTGCACGGCCACCGATCCCAGCCGTATACCATCTATCCCATACGGCTCACGGTCAGTCTTTGACCGCCTCTCATACGGTCATAACCACGAAGGCTCTCTGGAGCATATGCCAGACTGTGTTGTGACCAGCTTAGACTCTTCCTACTATGCACTCTCAGGTGCTAGAAGGAGGAAGTCTCGGGCAGCGCGGGCTCGACGAGCTCAGTCGACTGTCCCAACTTCTGACTATCAGGGCATTCTGATGACTATTACGCGGGCCCTTGATGGAAAGTTGTATAAAACTATTCGTGTCCAGCCCCCGGCAGCCAACGAACGGGATAGTCATCGAAAATCTCCCAACAATGATCAGGGGCAAGTACTCGTACAACCACCACATCAGGGAGCAGGTAGGAGGCCAACACGCTCATGTACTCAGAAATCCCGGACTCAAAATGGTGACTTGCGCAACGTGATTCTTCATAAGCACAAGGAAAGAGATGAGGATTTGATATGCAGAGAGTCCTGTCAATGACATCAATGCACCCAAGTCATTGTCAACTGCTGCTGCAACAAGGCAGCAGTACAAAAAGACCGGCGGTCCGTCTTCCAAAGGCTGTAACACCCAAGCTCAGAAGACGAGGCGCTTCTCGTCGCCTCATGTAATTCTGCCCTGAAGATTCATGACAACGGTAGAGGGAAGAAAACAAATGTCTCCAGCCCAAAAATTTCAACCGGCGTAACCAAGAAACTTTCTTCTAAACGATTGTCTACCACCGTTACAGGAGGAGTTTACCAAGGTACCGATTCTAAACGGTTGTCTACCACTGGAGCCGGGGGTAGCATTACTCCGAATATCCACGACAACCCGGTGTTCCAAGAAGATAGTCCAGGAGAAATGGTTCACCCAACAGATGCAGCAGATCCCGATGTCCCTGAGGACGTCCATAATTCTCAAGACGAGGCAAGCTCTGAAGCTGGGGGTACCACTCTTTCCGATTCCGAACCAGAGAAGAACATTCCCATATACCCTGATGACTTCTCTGTACAAGGGTACGACTCAGAGGGCACGTCTCTACCGTTTCTTCCATCTCTTATCATATAAGGACGGTATTCATGATGGACAGCAACCAATAGGGTCCCAGTGATCGCCAATGCATCGACACTCTGGAGGCCATACTGCATGCTTTGGTCAAGTCCGTGGACGAGATCAAAGCGACCCTTCCAATCAGCAAGGAAGGATGCCTGGCCAAACAAGTTTGGGTCCGCGGTCAATGCGGACTCGAACTCAGCTGCACCAAACCCAGGCGATAATCGTCCTGAAATATCGACTTCCACCGCTACAAACGAGGCCAGGGAGGCAAGAAGAGAGGTCCAGGAGCTCCGGGCCATGTTCCAAGCCCGAGAAACCTGCCAGGACCTCAGGATACGACAATCGTATCCTACTGCGTAGAGAGATGTTCCCATCCCACCAAAATATAAACCATTCTATCAATCCATATGATGGAAAGACATCTGCAAGCAGGTACATCACCTACTTCAAGTCGCAATCGACCATCTGCCTCATCACGATGCCATCCTTACGTGGCTGTTCATTGGAGCAATAGAAGGGGTCGCCTTCGACTGGTACAGCAATTTACCGGAAAATTACATCTACTCCTCCACCGGCTTCAAAAGTATATTCCTAGAGAGGTTCTATGAATTAGGACAAGACATGATAATGTCCACCCTCATGGACGTTGTTCAGAGAGAAAAGGAGCTAACAAGAAACTATATCGAACGGTTTGCCAAACCGCAATGAAGCTGCCTTCTGGCAACCCTGATTCCTCCTTGATTGAAATTTGCCAAAAGAGACTGCTTCCCACAATCAGCCTCTGGATGGGCGAAAGTCAATTCAAGGATTGGAAGACGTTCATCATCAGTGCCACCAGCGCAGAAGACAAGGTGAAGAAAGCCTGCCAACTGGGATTGCATATTTCGGAAGGGGAAGATAAGGGCAAACGCCCAAACGTCAACAACAACAACGTTGGTAATTCCTCCAGCAACCGAGACAACAAGGGCAAGCAGGCTATGGTGGCCGACACAGCCCCAAATCCTGAATCAAAGCCAGCAGAAAAGCAGTGGCCTCAGATGACCTACTCCTTCGAGGATGGCCATGTTAAACCCATCTTAGACATGCTCATCCAAGGAGGATGAATTCAACTCCCTCCTCCCAGACGTGAGCCTCGTCCTGCAGATATGGAGAGTCCCAAGTACTGCCATTATCATCGTTATGTTCACCATGCTACACAAGACTGCTACCAGCTGAAGCGATACATCCAACATCTCATCGATTCTAGGGCCCTGGCTATTGATTTCGAAGAGGTGACCGTGGCGTCCAACATGGTGTCAGTATAATTTGGCAGCTTCCCTCCGACAAAGACTCACGATGGATTAGTACCCGTCCCCAGAGCAAAGATGGAGGTCGCTATCCTTCCACTTCTCTGAGACCAAACTGCTGGTGTAGTGCCCCTTACCACATCACGGCGAGATATCATGTGGGTCCATCCGGACTTGGTACCTGAGATGACTCAGTCCGTACCTCCCTCCACCAGCAAGAAGAAGAATGTGAAATTCAAATCATGCCGCACGATCTCGATAGAGGTCGAAGAAGCTACCGCTGTTGTTACCCGCTCCGGTATACAAACCCAACCTCTACCGGGTAACTCGGCTAAAGACCATCAGCCAATAGGTGCTGATGCTCCAGGACCTCCGCAACCTTCAATGACCGACAAGCCAAGGCCGTAGGAGACTCGCTTCGACAAATTGTCCCGAAAGGAGACGCCTCATGGGCTAGAGAGGCCATACAACTTTGACATCCTGGCACAATTGGCCAACACACAGTCCAAATTATCACTATACGAACTCCAGAGACTCTCCAAGGATGTTCGCGTCGCACTAAGCGAGGCACTCCAGAATGCCGACAAATATTTAGCTCAGTCCAATCTCACTGGGAAAAGCCTGCCTGCAGATCTCCAGGACAGTGCTTGTACAGGGTCAATGCCGAACATTATCTTCACTCCGCAAGATATGCTCATCAAGACTAACCTGCACGATCGCCCTCTGTATTATACTGGGTACATTGGCGATATTAAGGTAGATCAGATGCATATTGATCCCGGTTATTCCATAAGCATTATCCTGAAAAGTACTACACCATCTGCGCATCCCAATGCATCGTCTGACGCCGACAAGCACCGCCATCAGCGGTTTCAATTCGGGCAGGAGCTACCCGATCGGGAAGATTTGCCTGAAGTGCCAAATGGGCGACCTTCAGTCAGAAGTGACCTGTTATGTCATAGATGCGGACACTTCCTACAATATTCTCCTGGGGCATCCTTGGATACACGATTACATAATCGTACCTTCCACACTGCACCAGTGCTTCAAGTACGTCGACAAGTACGGCCTCGTGAGTACCGAATTTTTCGATATCGATCCCTTTAAAGGGGTCGAATCCTACTACTCAGATTCATGCTTGTACGAAAAGTCAAAAAAGTATCTTGTCGAAGGAGATACTCAAGCTAAAACTGAGACAGCAACTGGATCAGAAGAACCTCTGACGATCCACCTCCAAGCCCGCAAACCTGGTATAACTGTGCCCCTTACAGCCACTCTACGTAAGGACGCAATTAGCCTCTCTGCACAGGAGGAACAATGATAATTCGACTGCCAAGGTCTGGCCAAGCGCCAAGACCCACGACAGAGCCACTGACAATCAGGCAGTCTAAAGCTAGCCAGCAACAAGCAGAGGAGCTCAATCCCTCTGTCAAGCCGATGACAATTTATCTTCCCAGAATGAATCGGCAATCGAGCACTAAGCCAGGGACTGCTAGCCAGCCAACAACTCCTCGCTCAGCATCGAGCACCAAACTGGGGGTAGCTAGTATGCCAACGACCACGTTCTGCTCCACCTATGGAGCCCCTGATAATCAAGCTGCACAAGTCATCCTCTCAGTCCTCATTTACACAGGGGGTAGCTGAAGAAGAGTCAGAACTGGCCAAGTATGCGGCTGCTTACACTGATGTGCCATCCACAGATGATGTAATCCTACTGGAAAAGATACCTTACTTTATCAATAAAGGGCTATCTTTGAATTATCTCAAGCTTAGTAAGCTTTGTACAATGCTATGGAACACAGCATAGGCACTCACCTGCACACACAGGTAACAAATGTCTACACCGTAAACCAACTTACTCCAGTGGAAGATGCTTACCGCATAATTGAGGGAGAGGATCATCCAATCATCTTCAGCCGAAAGAATGACCCACAACCCTTTAGGGTAGAAGAAGTTGATCACGAACCCGACACCAGAAGATTGCCCCTTTATCTGTATAGTTTCCAATCCAAGTACCTCTTGCAAAAACAAGGGTATGATCGAAACTAAACCAGGCTTAAACTACGGCACTGGACGGCGGTTACCCTTACAATTGTCGGTCCCGACTGGGAAACCATGAGACTATTACAACAAAACCAGATGTGGGCTAGGTATGTTACACCGGCAACGACCCCTAAAAGCTCAGACGAGGAATGCGACTGGCATTCGCACTCAACCGGATCACCCACTTCCGATTCGGATGTCAGCATCGTGGATATGCTCAGGCAAGTCTGGTCCGTCAATATGGCATTTGTCGACACCTACCAAAAAGATGAAGACATTCCTGAACTTCTAGAGTTAGAGCCGTGGGCATAACAACTAGATGCGCAATAGGAGAAGCGGTTCAAAAAAAGAGAGCCTCCCACCGAGGATGAGGTTGTACAAGTCGATCTCGGTGATGAGTCATGTCCAAAGCCCATCTTCGTCAGCAAGAATCTGACAGACGAGAGTGAGAATCACTACTACAACTCATCAGAGAATACATCGACATGTTCGACTGGAGCTACGAAGATATGCTAGGACTGAATCCCGAGATTGCACTTAACAACTCAACATCCGTCCGGACGCAAAACCAGTCAAGCAACAGCAACGTCGGTTCCGTCCTGATGTCATAAATGCCATTGAAGCCGAGGTAAACAAACTGATAGCCAGCGGCTTCATCTGTGAGGAACAGCATCCTGACTAGGTCGCTAACATAGTACCAGTCCTTAAGAAAAGTGGAAAGATTCGAATTTGCATCGACTTTCACAATCTGAATAAGGTATATCCTAAAGTGAGTTCCTTCTCCCTATCACAGACATCATGATCGACAACTCCTACGGCTTTGAGCGTATGCCATTCATGGATGGTTTCTCGGGGCACAACCAAATCAAGATGTCCCATGATGACGAAAAGCATACATCATTCCGAACACCAATTGGCTCATACTGCTACACAGTTATGCCTTTCGGTTTATAGAATACTGGCGCCACCTATCAAAGACCTATGAGCGTCATCTTTAGAGACCACTTGCACAAGACAGTGGAATGCTACGTCGACGACATCGTCGTCAAAAGCCGCTCTAAGGAAGATCATCTGCGTGATCTGAGGACAGTGTTCGACCTGATACGAGTGCAAAATTTGAAAATAAATCCCACAAAATCCTTCTTGGGCGTATCCAACGGGAAGTTCTTGGGTTTTATCATTACCTCCAAGGGTATCCACGTAGACCCTGAGAAGAAAAGCAATCATGGAGATGGGTCCCCCAAGAAATCTCGTGAACTCCGACGCCTTCAAGGGAGGCTAGCCTACATCATGAGGTTTATCTCTAACCTCTCCGGAAGATCAACCATTCACCCACCTTATAAAGAAAGGCGTTTCATTCGTATAGGATGAAGAATGCCAGCGTGTCTTCGACAGCATCAAAGAATATCTGACAAACCCTCTAGTCCTAGTGGCCTCGGTTGCTGAAAGGCCATTCCTGCTCTATGTACGAGCAATAGAACATTCTCTCGGTGCTCTGCTAGCACAAAACAACGATGCAGGCCACGAACAAGCTAATATTACCTCAGCCGAATGATGATGGGGCCGAAGCATCGATATACTGCCGTAGAGAAAGAGCGCCTTGCTCTAGTTTTCGCCATTCAGAAGACGCGACACTACGTCACAGGACAAACCATCCACGCCATATCAAGAGTCAACCCCCTCAGGGTCCTCATGACTAAACCAGGCACACTCAGCTCGTCTCGCTACCTGGGCGATATTACTGTCCCCCTACCACATGATCTTCGTCCGCAAAAGGCTGTTAAAGGTCAAGCTCTGGTAGACTTTTTAGCAGCTCATCCAGGTTCGGAGTCAACCAAAATAGACGAAGAGATTCCAGACGAGGTCACTAATTCAAATATGGCCTTCCATGATACCATATGGCGAATGTTCTTCGACGGCGCTTCTAGAACCGGGCCCAAGGGTAACATCGTGCTGGAGTCGGAGTAGTGCTGATTTCTCCCACCGGGCTGGTGATTAATCGAGCTTATTCCTCATGGAGCCCTGTTCAAACAACGTGGCCGAGTACAACTTTGGTCATTGGTCTCCGACTTACAAAACAGCTGGTGGTAGAGTACCTTAAAGCATACAGTGATTCGCAGCTAATCGTCAATCAGATTCGGGGTTCATACGAGGTCCGCCATGAAGACATGATCCCCTATCACCAAATATTAGTTGACATCATCTCGTCCCTGGAGGGGTTCTTCATAGAGCATATTTAGGCTCCAGAATTGAAGCCGATGCCCTAGCAGGCCTTGTCGCTTCCTTAGCAGTTCTGAATCATGCTCATCATCTGGTTGACATCATAGGCCGTGAGTTGGTCTGTCCCAGGAATAATGTTCAATGTGTTGATAGTTACTCCGTGCTGACATTCGAGAAGTACCAGACTGGAGACAACCATTCATTGACTTCGTAGTCTACGACATCCTGCCAGAGGATCCGAAGGAAGCCACTTCTGTCAGAAGACGTTCCCTTAGATTCTTCTACGATACAGAGACGAAAATGCTATATCAGCGATCATACGATGGATTACTGCTTCGTTGTCTGTCGAACATAAAAGCCAAAGAAGCCATGCATGAAGCTCACGATGGCATCTGTGGAGCCCATCAGCCTGGCTCGAAACTACATGATTGCCTTCGACGAATGGGCTATTACTGGCCCAAGATGTTTGCAGATGCGATAGACTGTGCAAGAAAATACAAAGCGTGTCAAGTCCACGTAGATTTCATCCACCAGCCATCCAAGTTTCTACATCCGACGGTGGCATCCTGGCCCTTCAAAGCATGGGGAATGAACATCATTGGTCCGATCACTCCACCTTCGTCTAGTGGACATCGCTTCATACCCGCAATCACAGATTACTTCTCCAAATGGGCGGAGGCTATTCCGTTGGAGAAGTAAAGACTTCAAATGATCAGCTTCCTCAAGCATCACATCATCTATCGCTTTTGACTGCCCCGAAGGATCATACACGACAATGGTCCGCAGTTCGCAAGCAACACCTTCTATCTGTTTTACGACAAACACCGAATCCAGAAATGCTTCAACACCATACAACCCGGCGGCTAATGGTCTGGCTGAAGCATTCAACAAAACAATCATCAAGCTTCTCAAGAAGTTTGTGTCATCAAACAAACACGACTGGAATGAAAAGCTCGGCGAATGCTTATGGGCGTACCGCACTACAGTACGGACTGCCACCGGGAATACACCATTCTCTCGGTATACGGAAGCGAGGCAATTCTTCCACTGGAGACTCAAATCCCCTCATTCTGTGTCGCTCTTACATACAGATTGACAACAGATAATAATCACCATCGCCGACTACAAGAGTTGGAGGCCCTAGATGAGAAGCGCCTATTAGCTCAACAACGAATCGAGCTGTACCAGGCACATCTCCGGAGCCTTCAACAAGAAGGTTAAAATCGAAATTCCAAGTGTGCGACCTCGTTCTGGCAGTTCGGTGACCGATGGTTATGACTCACAAAACCGCCACAAGTTCCAGCCAAAGTGGGAAGGCCCGTTCATCATCGATGCTGTATTCTCCAATGGAGCTTATCGCCTCGCAAAACAAAATGGAGACTTGCTCATGTTGCCCATCAACGGCAAGTTTCTAAAGAATATTACATATGAAACAACATCCCCCAGGGTGATGAGTTACGTACGCGCTGGTACCGCTGAACTCACATCCCCAAAGTGATGAGTTACGTACCCTCTAGTACCGCTGAACTTATATCCCGACTACAAATCTTCCAGAAACGAGTTACGTACCCGCTGGTACCGCTGAACTCGTATCCCGAAAACAAATCTGCCAATGTGATGAGTTACGTACCCTCTGGTACCGCTGAACTCACATCCCGATAATCTTCTAGAATGACGAGTTACGTATCCGCTGGTACCGCTGAACTCACATCCCGAAAACAAATATGCCAAAGTGATGAGTTACCACCCTCTGGTACTACTGAACTCACATCTTAACTATAAATATGCCAAAGTGATGAGTTACGTACCCGCTGGTACCGCTGAACTCACGTCCAGACTATAAATCACCCAGATTGTGGAGTTATGTACCCACAGGTACCGCTGAACTTACACTCTGGTCACTACAAATGAATCTATACCGCATATTTTAGGTAGTAAGTCATGTATGATTATACCTCTGAACTTTCTTCCCAAAAGGAGCTCCCACCTTACGATCCAATACCCGCACTTTCAGTGCACAAAAAGGGTGACAGATCCACAAATTTTCGAAACAACCACGTCGATGTTACCTCTGAGCTGTTTTCCTTCCATCAAAAACAAACGCCCCTCACATAGAACCTCCATGTCCTCATTACCTCGGAGTTGTTCTTTATTCCCTTCATGGAGCACACTCCGGCCATGTCCTTATTACCTCTGAGTGGGAAGGCTCCATCGAAAAACCCTCATATTTACCACGTCCTCATTACCTCTGAGTAAGTATGTTGGCTCTTCTCTCTCTCGTCTTATTGTCCGTATCCAGAACCAGGATACGCCAAGGATAATAAGCCCACAAAAGTTCTCAAAGAACAGAGTGAACGTATTCTGGTCACTCAAAATCAGTTACATCCGCATGACTACATCTCATGAGCAAGCCAGAAAAGTTCTCTATTATCATTCAGACAAAAGAAAAAGATTAAAGTGATGCCCAAAAGAAGCAAAACACAAACTACAGCTAAAGACAGACAGAAATGCCAAGACAAAAGACGGACATTTATGAGAGCCTACGAATCCTAGTTGCGGGGGCGCATATACCAATCCCTCAACCATTTTCCATACGAAGGATCTACTTGAGCAAAATCCTCGTCCTAAGCGGGAGGGTCAGAACTCCCCAAACTACGCCGTCAGACTGGGGCTCCTCCTTCACAGCAACTTCAATCGGCGCCAGCTCTCCTTTCTGTTCCTCCGTTTTTGGTATTACCTCCTCCTCAACGAGCGATAACTTTTGTTTGAAAGGAGGCAGCATCTCTTCCTTCACAATGATCTCAGCCTTCGACAGGGATGCTGCAAGAATCAAAGACAAAAAGAGAAATAGAGTTAGAAGATGGCCAAGGCCTCATACGGCCCAATCCAGACGAACTTATGCGGTCCTGTTTGAGGGGGCTTCATGCGGCTCGATTCAGAGGGACTTATGCAGCTCTGTTCGAAGGGTCATTACGCGGTTTACGCGGCCACTAGACAACTTCCATACAGATCGGACATGGGGTATACCCCCATGTAGGACATGGGATCTACATGCGGCCCATACAACATATGCGGCTTCATAAAGATGAAGAACGCATTGAATGCTAAGGGAAAGAAGGCTTGTGCATAAAAAACATACAACAGAGCCATTGTTTCAGGGTTTAAAGTGTTCGATCTTCTATGTAGTCCTTACCCTTGATGGCAGGGTGGACGTCAGGATGGATTGGGGGCGCTACAGTCGGCGATGAGGCTGCCGCCTTCTTACCTTTCATCGCAGGAGAGGCCTTGGGAGCTTTAGAAGCTTTGGAAGCTTTGGGCGCCATATCGATGATGATTGGAGAAGGAAACGAAGGCAGAAATCCAGGGCAAGAAGAGTAGACGGAAGAAAGTAAAGAATTCTCTCCGTCCTAACACGCTTCTATTTATTGGCAGAAAGAAGGGGGCTCATGAACCGGCGGACGCTTCGATCCGCATACAGCATAAAAAGTACGGATCGACTCTTCAGGCATCGAGGAAATCTAATATTTAAAACTAACCCTTGGGATCCTGCCCCAAAAGGTGGCTTTAAATTTGAAAACAAATCAAGGACAATCAATGCAAAGATTTGCACACGTGGCAGGGAAGACATGGCAGGGAGCCTATGCCGTCGGACATTCCATGCGGCTAGACAACGCATGCGGCTAGGAAGTCCATGCGGTTAGGAAATCCATGCGGCCAGAAGTCATGGGGCTAGGAAGCCCATGCATCTTGGAAGCCTATGCGGCCAGCGGAGCTCGTATAGCCATGCTTCTTATTCAAAGTATTTCAATTTTTTAAATTAAAAACTTTGAAGGGGGTCTTGTAGAAGCATGGAAAGAACAGAGAAAAGCCCATGCGGCTCCAACAGAAGGATCCTTATGCGGCTTAGAAATCCATTAATGACTTATGCGGTTCAAAGTCCTTTAGAGCCTTATGCGGCTCGGGTAGCCCTATGCGGCTCAGAAAAGAGCCACGTGGCCCTAAACAGTTCTCATCTACAGGTGGCCATAAAGTGACTGCTCCTATTAAATGCTCTGACATAAAGTGATAACTCGGGCATTAAAAGCTGAAATGATGAACTCTGACATGACGGCGTGTTCCTCGGAAAATGAAAAAAATCTCCTACATCTGGTACGATCCACCAACTCCAAAGCTCCCTATGGGGCTGCCCCCCCATACGGCTGATGCTCTCATGCGGCTCGGATCGTGAAGACCATCGTCATGCGGTTCAAATCCTAAGAAGCCACCCCATGTAGCCACTATTCTCATGTGGCTCAGATCGTGGGGATCATCTCCATACGCTCAAATATTGAGAGGCCATGCCCATACAGCCTTGACACGTGGCTAGTCTTATGCGGCTCAATTGGAAAACCCCATACGGCTCAAATTTCGGAGGCTACACCTATGCGGCTGCCACCTTCATGCGGTTCAAAACCTAAGGAGCTACCCTCATGCGGCTATGACACTGGCAGAAGATCAGTTTCCCCATATGATGGTTAGACACGTGGCATTAAATCAATCAAGATTTATCAACAAATCCCAACAACCAGATTTAGTGCAATCATCATAATTACCCGAATCGGAGCAGATTTATTGAATCACGATTAAACACGTGGCAGGAGATCCGAGCTTCCAAAGATTCATGACAATCAGCATTAATTGACCATACAGATTTGGCAATCAAGAATCAATTATCCAGATGTAATGCAATCACGATTAATGGCCCAGATGATTGGTCGCCGACTTTTTAAGGGACAATCATTGCAAACCCTAATGATCACACCCCAATCCTATAAATAGCAAGGTATCATTCCCTTGCAAAAGATCCCAGATCCAAAACCGAAAAAAATATAGCAAGGTGCCATTCCTTTGCAAAAGAGATCCTCTCCACCCGACTGGACACACAGAGGGACAAAGGCACGCATAGAAGAGTCTTTCCATCTTGAGAGCATTTCTTCATCAGAGCCAAGGCTACTGATTGTCCAAGGAGTAAGGTAGAGCGGCCGTCGCTTTTTTGAGCCTCTACTGTCACCCCCAGAATCAAAACTAAACAATCGTACTTAGATTGTTGTACCTAGGTTTTTGTTCCTAGGCTTTCTTTGTACGAGCGAGTTTGTATTATGAAGTAAAAGTCCAGTCCTCCCATATAATTGTTCTTTTTTTTATAATCAATGACAAACACTTCTATTTATAGAGAACTGAGCACATATGTTGTAGCCCCGTCCCGCTCAGTCAATCGGAGGAATCGAAATGCCAACGACGTTCGAACTTAGCCTTGTAACGCCTGCTTGAAGACTTCGCTCGGTCGAGGCGATCGTTCGCTCAGGTGGGGTAGTTTCGCTAAACTTACCTCATCTTAGCCTTCACTTATCTAGCTCAGTCCAATCTCACTGGGGAAAGCCCGCCTGCAGATCTCCAGGACAGTACTTGCACAGGGTCAATGCCGAACATTATCTTCATTGCAAGATATGCTCATCAAGACTAACCTGCACGATCACCCTCTGTATTATACTGGGTACATTGGCGATATTAAGGTGGATCAGATGCATATTGATCCCGGTTATTCTATAAGCATTATCCTGAAAAGCTTACTACACCATCTGCGCATCCCTATGCATCGCCTGATGCCGACAAGCACCGCCATCAGCAATTTCAATTCGGGCTGGAGCTATCGATCGGGAAGATTCGCCTGAAGTGCCAAATGGGCGACCTTCAGTCAGAAGTGACCTGTTATGTCATAGATGCGGACACTTCCTACAATATTCTCCGGGGGCGTCCTTGGATATACGATTATATGATCGTTCTCACTGCACCAGTGCTTCAAGTGTCGACAAGCACGGCCTCGTGAGGACCGAATTGGCCGACATCGATCCCTTTAAAGGGGTCGAATCCTACTACTCAGATTCATGCTTGTACAAAAAGTCAAAAAAGCATCTTGCGAAGGAGATACTCAAGCTAAAACTGAGGTAGCAACTGGATCAGAGAACCTCTAACAATCCATCTCCAAGCCCACAAACTGGCATAACTGTGCCCCTTACAGCCACTCTACGTAAGGACGCAATTAGCCTCTCTACACAGGAGGAACATATGATAATTCGACTGCCAAGGTCTGGCCAAGCGCCAAGACCCATGACAGAGCCACTAACAATCAGGCTGTCTAAAGCTAGCAGCAAGCAGAGGAGATCAATCCCTCTGTCAAGCCGATGACAATTCGTCTTTCCAGAATGAATCGGCAACCGAACACTAAGCCAGGGACTGCTAGCCAGCCAATAACTCCCCGCTCAGCACCGAGCACCAAACTGGGGGTAGCTAGTATGCCAACGACTCCATGTTCTGCTCCACACATAGAGCCCCTGATAATCAAGCTGCCCAAGTCATCCTTTCAGTCCTCATTTACACAGGGGGTAGCTGAAGAAGAGTCAGAACTGGCCAAGTATGTGGCTGCTTACACTGATGTGCCATCCACAGATGATGTAATCCTACTGAAAAAGATACCTTACTTTATCAATAAACGGCTATCTTTGAATTATCTCAAGCTTAATAAGCTTTGTACAATGTACGCTATGGAACACAGCATAGGCACTCACCTGCACACACAGGTAACAAATGTCTACACCGTAAACCAACTTACTCCAGTGGAAGATGCTTACCGCATAATTGAGGGAGAGGATCATCCAATCATCTTCAGCCGAAAGAATGACCCACAACCCTTTAGGGTAGAAGAAGTTGATGAACCCGACACCGAGAGATTACCCCTTTATCTGTATATTTCCCAATCCAAGTACCTCTTGCAAAAACAAGGGTATGATCTGGAAACTACACCAGGCTTAAACTACGACACTGGACGGCGGTTACCCTTACAATTGTCGGTCCCGGCAGGGAAACTACGAGACTATTACAACAAAACCAGATATGGGCTAGGGTATGTTACACCGCAACGACCCCTGAAAGCTCAGACGAGGAATGCGACTGGCATTCGCACTCAACCGGATCACCCACTTCCGATTCGGATTCGGCATCGGGACATGCTTAGGCAAGTCTGGTCCGTCAATATGGCATTTGTCGATGCCTACGAAAAAGATGAAGACATTCCTGAACTTCTTGATTTAGAACCGTGGGCACAACAACTAGATGCTCAATGGGAGAAGCGGTTCGAACAAAGAGAGCCTCCCACCGAGGATGAGGTTGTACAAGTCAATCTCGATGATGAGTCCTGTCCAAAGCCTATCTTCGTCAGCAAGAATCTGACAGACGAAGAGCGAGAATCACTACTACAACTCGTCAGAGAATACATCGACGTGTTCGACTGGAACTAGAAAGATATGCCAGGACTGAATCGAGATTGCACTTCACAAACTCAACATCCGTTTGGACGCAAAACTAGTCAAGCAACAGCAACGTCGGTTCCGTCCTGACGTCATGAATGCCATTTAAGTCGAGGTAAACAAACTGATAGCCAGCGGCTTCATCCGTGAGGAACAGCATCCTGACTGGGTCGCCAACATAGTACCATCCTCAAAAAAGTGGAAAGATTCAAATTGTATCGACTTTCACAATCTGAATGAGCATGTCCTAAAGATGAGTTCCTTCTCCCTATCACAGACATCATGATCGACAACTCCTGCGGCTTTGAGCGAATGTCATTCATGGATGGTTTCTCGGGGTACAACCAAATCAAGATGTCCCCTGATGACGAAAAGCATATATCATTCCGAACACCAATTGGCACATACTGCTACACAGTTATGCCTTTCGGTTTAAAGAACGCTGGTACCACCTATCAAAGAGCTATGAGCGTCATCTTTAGAGACCACTTGCACAAGACAGTGGAATGCTACGTCGACGACATTGCTGTCAAAAGCTGCTCTAAGGAAGATCATCTGTATGATCTGAGGACAGTGTTCGACCTGATACGAGTGCATAATTTGAAAATAAATCCACAAAATCCTTCTTGGGCGTATCCAGCGGGAAGTTCTTGGGTTTCATTATTACCTCCAGGGTATCCACGTAGACCCTGAGAAGACGAAGGCAATCTTGGAGATGGGTCTCCCGAGAAATCTTCGTGAACTCCGAGGCCTTCAAGGGAGGCTAGTTCAGAGTATCTCTAACCTCTTCGGACGATGTCAACCATTCACCTACCTTATGAAAAAAGGCTTCATTCGTATGGGATGAAGAATGCCAGCGTGCCTTCACAGCATCAAAGAATATCTGACGAACCCTCCAGTCCTGGTGGCCCCGGTTGCTGGAAGGCCATTCCTGCTCTATGCACGAGCAATAGAACATTCTCTCGGTGCTATGCTAGCACAAAACAACGATACAGGCCACGAAAATCTATATATTACCTCAGCCGAATGATGATGGGGCCGAAGCATCGATACACTGCCGTAGAAAAAGAGTGCCTTGCTCTGGTTTTCGCCATTCAGAAGACGCGACACTATGTCATAGGACAAACCATCTACGTCATATCAAGAGTCAACCTCCTCAGGGTCCTCATGACTAAACCAGGCGCACTCAGCTCTCATCTCGCTACCTGGGCGATATTACTGTCCCCCTACCACATGATCCTCGTCCCGCAAAAGGCTGTTAAAGGTTAAGCTCTGGTAGACTTTTTAGCAGCTCATCCAGGTTCGGAGTCAACCAAAATAGACGAAAAGATTCCAGACGAGGTCCCTAATTCAAATATGGCCTCCCATGATACCATATGGCGAATGTTCTTCGACGATGCTTCTAGAATCGGGCCAAGGGCAACATCGTCGCTGGAGTCGGAGTAGTGCTGATTTTTTCCACCGGGCTGGTGATCAATCGAGCTTATTCCCTCACGGAGCCCTGTTCAAACAACGTAGCCGAGTACAATGCTTTGGTCATTGGTCTCGACTTACAAAAGAGTTGGTGGTAGAGTACCTTGAAGCATACGGTGATTTGCAGCTAATCGTCAATCAGATTCGGGGTTCATACGAGGTCCGCTATGAAGACATGATCCCCTATCACCAAATATCAGTTGACATCATCTCGTTCCTGGAGGGGTTCTTCGTAGAGCACATTCCCAGGCTCCAGAACATTGAAGTCGATGCCCTAGCAGGCCTTGCCGCTTCCATAGCAGTTCCGAATCATGCTCATCATCTGGTTGACATCATAGACCGTGAGTTGGTCTGTCCCAGGAATAATGTTCAATGTGTTGAGAGTTACTCCGTGCTGACAGTCGACAAAGCACCAGACTGGAGACAACCATTCATTGACTTCGTAGTCTACGACATCCTGCCAGAGGATCCGAGGGAAGCCACTTCTGTCAGAAGACGTTCCTTTAGATTCTTCTACGATACAGAGACGAAAATGCTATATCGGCGATTATACGATGGATTACTGCTTCGATGTCTGTCGAACATAGAAGCCAAAGAAGCCGTACGTGAATCTCACGATGGCATCTGTGGGGCCCATCAGCCTGGCCCGAAACTATAGGATTGCCTTCGACGAATGGGCTATTACTGGCCGACGATGGTTGTAGACGCGATAGACTATGCAAAAAAATGCAAAGCGTGTCAAGTCCACGCAGATTTCATCCACCAGCCATCCAAGTTTCTACATCCGACGGTGGCATCCTGGCCCTTCGAAGCATGGGGAATGAACATTATTGGTCCGATCACTCCACCTTCGTCTAGTGGATATCGCTTCATACTCGCAATCACAGATTACTTCTCCAAAAGGCGGAGGCTATTCTGCTGGCAGAAGTGAAGACTTCAAACGTGATCAGCTTCCTCAAGCATCACATCATCTATCGCTTTGGACTGCCCCGAAGGATCATACATGACAATGGTCCGCAGTTCGCAAGCCACGCCTTCTATCGGTTTTGCGACAAACACCGAATCCAGAATATTGCTTCAACACCATACAACCCGGCGGCTAATGGTCTAGATGAAGCATTCAACAAAACAATCATCAAAATTCTCAAGAAGTTTGTGTCATCAAACAAACGCGACTGGAATGAAAAGCTCGGCGAATGCTTATGGGCGTACCATACTACAGTACGGACTGCCACGGGAATACACCATTCTCTCTGGTATACGGAAGCGAGGCAATTCTCCCACTGGAGACTCAAATCCCCTCATTCTGTCTCGCTCTCACATAAAGATTGAACAGATGATAATCACCATCGTCGACTACAAGAGTTGGAGGCCCTAGATGAGAAGTGCCTATTAGCTCAACAACGAATCGAGCTGTACCAGGCACGCATCTCCGGAGCCTTCAACAAGAAGGTTAAAATCGGAACATTCCAAGTGGGCGAACTCGGTCTGGCAGTTCGGAGACCGATGGTTATGACTCACAAAACCGCCGGCAAGTTCCAGCCAAAGTGGGAAGGCCCGTTCATCATCGATGATGTATTTCCAATAGAGCTTATCGCCTTGTAAAACAAAATGGTGACTTGCTCATGTTGCCCATCAACGGCAAGTTCCTAAAGAAGTATTACATCTGAAACGACATCCCCCAGGGTGATGAGTTATGTATGCGCTGGTACCGCTGAACTCACATCCCCCAAAGTGATGAGTTACGTACCCTCTGGTACCGCTGAACTTACTTCCCGACTACAAATCTTCCAGAATGACGAGTTACGTACCCGCTGGTACTGCTGAACTCGCATCCCGAAAACAAATCTGCCAAAGTGATGAGTTACGTACCCTCTGGTACCGCTGAACTCACATCCCGACTACAAATCTTCCAGAATGACGAGTTACGTACCCGCTGGTACCGCTAAACTCAAATCCCGAAAACAAATATGCCAAAGTGATGAGTTACATACCCTCTGGTACTGCTGAACTCATATCTTGACTACAAATCTGCGAAAGTGATGAGTTACGTACCTGCTGGTACCGCTGAACTCACGTCTCGACTATAAATCTCCCAGATTGTGGAGTTATACCCGCAGGTACCGCTGAACTTACACTCTGGTCACTACAGATGAATCTATACGCATATTTAGGTAGTAAGTCATGTATGATTATACCTCTGAACTTTCTTTCCAAAAGGAGCTCCCTCCTTATGATCCAATACCCGCACTTTCAGTACACAAAAAGGGTAACAGATCCACAAATTCTCCAAAACAACCACGTCGATGTTACCTCTGAGCTATTTTTCTTCCATTACCACGTCCTCATTACCTCTGAGAAAGTATGTTGGCTCTTCTCTCTCTCGTCTTATTGTCCGTATCCAGTACCAGGAGGCCGAGGATAATAAGCCCACAAAAGTCTCTCAAAGAAAGAGCGAACGTATTCTGGTCACTCGAAATCAGTTACATCCGTATGACTACATCTCATGAGCAAGCCAGAAAAGTTCTCTATCATTTCATTTAGACAAAAGGAAAATATTACAGTGATGCCCAAAAGAAGCAAAACACAAACTACAGCTAAAGACAGACAGAAATGCCAAGACAAAAGATGGACATTTAAGAGCCTACGAATCCTAGTTGTGGGGCGCATATACCAATCCCTCAACCATTTTCCATATGAAGGATCTACTTGAGCAAAATCCTCGTCCTAAGCAGGAGGGTCAGAACTCCCCAAACTACCGTCGTCAGACTGGGGCTCCTCCTTCACAGCAACTTCAATCGGCGCCAGCTCTCCTTTCTGTTCCTCCGTTTGGTATTACCTCCTCCTCAACGAGCGATGACTTTTATTTGAAAGAGGCAGCATCTCTTCATTCACAATGATCTCAGCCTTCGACAGGGATGCTGTATGAATCAAAGACAAAAAAGAAACAGAGTTAGAAGATGGCCAAGGCCTCATACGGCCTAATCCAGATGAACTTATGCGGTCCTGTTGAGGGGGCTTCATGCGGCTCGATTCAGAAGGACTTATACAGCTCTGTTCGAAGGGTCATTATGTGGTTTACGCGGCCACTAGACAACTCCCATGCGGCTCGGACATGTGGTATACCCCCACGGCTCGGACATGGGATCTACATCGGCCCATACAACATATGGCTTCATAAAGATGAAGAACGTATTGAATACTGAGGGGAAGAAGGCTTGTGCATAAAAAACATACAACAGAGCCATTGTTTCAGGGTTTGAAGTGTCCGATCTTCTATGTAGTCCTTATCCTTGATGGCAGGGTGGACGTCGGGATGGACTGGGGGCGCTACAGTCGCGATGAGGCCGCCGCCTTCTTGCCTTTTGCCACAGCAGAGGCCTTGGGAGCTTTGAAAGCTTTGGGCGCCATTGTCGATGATGATCGGAGAAGGAAGACGAAGGCAGAAATCCAGGGCAAGAAGAGTAGACGGAGAAAGTAAAAAATTCTCTCCGTCCTAACACGCTTCTAATAGGCAGAAGGAAGGGAGGCTCATAAACCGACGGATGCTTCGATCCACATACAGCATAAAAAGTACGAACCGACTCTTCGGGTATCGAAAAAATCTAATATTTAAAACTAACCCTTGGGATCCTGCCCAAAAGGTGGCTTTAAATCTGAAAACAAATCAAGGACAATCAATGCAAAGATTTGCACACGTGGTAGGGAAGACATCGCAGGGATCCTATGCGGTCGGACAGTCCATGCGGCTAGACAACCCATACGGCTAGGAAGTCCATGTGGTTAGAAAATCCATGCGGCCAGGAAGTCATGCGGCTAGGAAGCCCATGCGGCCAGGAAGCCTATGCGGCCAGCGGAGCTCATATAGCCATGCTTCTTATTCAAAGTATTTCAATTTTTAAATTAAAAACTTTGAAGGGTGTCTTGTAGAAGCATGGAAAAGAACAAAGAAAAGCCCATGCGGCTCCAATAGAAGGATCCTTATGCGGCTTAGAAATCCATTAATGACTTATGCTGTTCAAAGTCCTTTAGAGCCTTATGCGGCTCGGGTAGCCCTATGCGGCTCAGAAAAGAGCCACGTGGCCCTAAATAGTTCTCATCTATAGCTGGCCATAAAGTGACTGCTTCCATTAAATGCTCTGACATAAAGTGATAACTCTGGCATTAAAAGCTGAAATAATGAACTCTGACATGACGGCGTGTTCCTCGGAAAATGAAGACAATCTCCTATACAACTGGCACGATCCACCAACTCTAAAGCTCCCTATGCGGCTGTCCCCCCATACGGCTGATGCTCTCATGCGGCTCGGATCGTAAAGACCATAGTCATGCGGTTCAAATCCTATGAAGCCACCCCATGTAGCGGCTGTTCTCATGTGGCTCGGATCGTGGGGATCATCTCCATGCGGCTAAAATATTGAGGCCATAGCCCATGACACCTTGATGCAGCTTAGTCTTATGCGGCTTAATTGGAAAACCACCCCATGTGGCTCAAATTTCGGAGGCTATACCTATGCGGCTGCCACCTTCATGCGGTTCAAAACCTAAGAAGCTACCCTCATGCGGTTATGACACGTGGCAGAAGATCAGTCTCCCCGTAATGATGGTTAGACACGTGCCATTAAATCAATCAAGATTTATCATAAATTCTAACAACCAGATTTAGTGCAATCATCATAATTACCCGAATCAGGGCAGATTTATTGCAATTACACAGATTAAACATGTGGTAGGAGATCCGAGCTTCCAAAGATTCGTGACAATCAGCATTAATTGACCATACAGATTTGGCACAATCAAGAATCAATTGTCCAGATGTAATGCAATCACGATTAATAGCCCAGATGATTGGCCATCGACTTTTTAAGGGACAATCATTGCAAACCCTAATGATCACATCCCAATCCTATAAATAGCAAGGTGCCATTCCCTTGCAAAAGATCCTAGATCCAAAACCAAAAAAAAATATAGCAAGGTGCCATTCCCTTGCAAAATAGATCCTCTCCACCCGGCTGGACACACAGAGAGACAAAGGCACGTACAGAAGAGTCTTCCCATCTTGAGAGCATTTCTTCATCAGAGCCAAGGCTACGTCGAATTGTCTAAGGAGTAAGGCAGAGCGGCCGTCACTTTTTCGAGCCTCTACTGTCACCCCCAGAATCAAAACTAAACAATCGTACTTAGATTGCTGTACCTAGGTTTTTGTCCCTAGGCTTTCTTTATACGTGCGAGTTTGTATTGTGAAGTAAAAGTCCAGTCCTCCCATATAATTGTTCTGTTCTTTTATAATCAATGGCAAACACTTATATTTATAGAGAACCGAGCACATATGCTGTAGTGCCCGTCCCGCTCAGTCAATCGGAGGAATCGAAACGCCAATGACGTTCAGACTTAGCCTTATAACGCCTGCTTGAAGACATCGCTCGGTCGAGGCGACCGTTCGCTCAGGTGGGGTAGTTTCGGTGAACTTACCTCATCTTAGCCTTCACATAATAATTCGTATGTTTTCAACTTGCACAAGTAGGCTTGGTAATAAAAGAGACGAATCCACATAGATAAAAAAATAATCCCGACGAGTCGAATTGAGTTAGAATATGGAAAGCCACGGTCGGCTTAGAATTGGTCTACAGTGTGCTTTGAAAATGATACTCGATCCTTCGTCCCGTGGCTTGGGAGAAGAAAAGTTGGTTTGAGTTGGGGAAGTTATGAACATAGCCTAAGTCATCGGCGTCGCCCGCATAAATGCTTCATAAAGCATGCACGGTCCCATCATCCAAGTCTTGGCATAGCCTTGGCTTACCGTATGAAGATAAGTTGTAATGTACTACTTATGACATAAGTCTAGGCACCAAATAACGTGGTCATTCAGAAGTCGAACGCATATGCGGCACGTTTCCATAATGCGAGGCTTGACGCAGCCTTTGCTCGTCGAGTCGTTGTGTGTTTAAGTCAGGCAAGTTATGTTAGGCTATCGGAGTTGTAGCAAGCAAGGTCCTACAAGTCCCACAGTTGGGTATAACCACATGGTCTTATGGTCTCAAGGAACGTCATATAAAGTATGACTTGGGTGATTGTCAGGACCCGCACCCTAGAGTTAGGGCAGGAGAACGTAACAACGCCCAGCCTACGCCGCAGTGTCGGCGGGGTAGAACGCTGTCCTAGGTCTCAATGCATCTAACAGTATAAGACTAAACAGTTTATACTCCCGAATGGGGGTGACATAGCAGAATGTAAACTCAATCACATCTAAGGTAGAGCATAAAGGAAGATAGATAAAATTAAAATCAAAAAGAGATACAACAGATAGAAGTCTAAGTGTCTAAGATACAAACTCAGAATACATCTCAAAACTCAAGTACAGTATCCATAAATACAACTCAGATGACTGAAATAAACTATAAGCAAAAAAAACACTAGCTATCTATGCAACCTCTACTGTCTCCTCTAGGCTAGCAGGTAACCTCCAGGCTATCTGTAAAATTTATCAACAGGTCCAGTCAGGACAGAAGCGAGCACAGTACATCTCAACAGATCATAGCAGGTTAGAAAATATAATCATGCAGTAAAGTAAGATACAGGATCTGAAGGAAATACAGTATGTAAACAGAAAGAGAACTGTAATAGAAATATCTACTATACATAGAGAACTAATAGTGACTAGTGAGTCAGAGTAAAATATAAACTGTGAATGGCATAGGAGATTCATGACTACAGCTAAGAGAGTGATTCATGACTACAGATACTGGGATATATTCACATGTCTATTTCTACTCCCCATCCCCAATTAATACACAAGGATCTGTTTAAGTTATGTTAAGATTCGTGAAACTTCACATGGCTATAAAATGAGTGATACGTGAAGGTGATTCATGATGGCTCTGTGAACATGAGAGTACATGTGTCACAAGCGATTCGTGAATCAGAGAAAGCATAGAGATACGTGATGATTCGTGAAACGCACAAAACATGCAGTATCCGATGCTCCCGAGGGGGATAACATCTCATAAAAAGATCCATATAGTACCAATCCGTGTGACCAACGTGACAGTATCAAGTAAAGTAATTTAAAGCAGGAAAATAATTCTAAACAGGATATGAAATGATCAGAGAATGTACTCGCCTGATATCTGAATGTCCAAGGTAAAGATACTGTCCGAGGAGAGGTGTCTGGCTCCTAATTAGAACAGCACAAGTCACAACATGTCCAGAAGGGTAATATAAAGCACTACAATATATTCTACATGAATCTAGGTCAAACTAGGCCAAAGTCAACCCTTGGTCAACTCTGGTCAACTGTACTAGTCAAACTAGGTCAAACTAGGTCATGTCTTAACCCAGCAAGTCTTACTAGGCCTAACCAAGACTATCCTAGCAAGCACACATCAATACAAGGCTATACAAGCCAACATACACCCAACTCTATATAGCATGCAATTATTCAATACTCAAATAGGCAAGAATTTATATTGGATATACACTAGGTAATCTATTACTTTAAGCTATATATGTCTACACATATATACACATGTATATATTGGTATTCAACATTAGGTCTATAATCATGGCATTTAAATGGTTATATAAACTTATATTACAACACAATACTAACATATATAATATACATACATAGCTAAGTTAACTATATTCATAAATACTTATTTAAGAGGCTATGTGTGTGTATGTGAACATGGCAAAGGGGCAAGTGAGGGTTAAATAGGCGTACATAGTGTATACATATCAAAGAGTGTCAAAGTGTAAGTGAACAAAGTGTCAAGTGTGATAGTGTCAACATAGTGTAAGGGGTACATGAGGTAATATAGGATTTGTGTTAACATAGAACATTACATCTCATTAACTTGTATATTGCATACATTACATCTATTACATTATATTCATGCTTGCATTCATTCATCATTCATTTTATTCTCTTGCACTACTATATGCACCATACATTACATACTATGGAACCTACATATTCATTACAAGCCATACTTATACATGCTTACATTAGATAGGATACTTACACCTCATACATCATTTATTTAAACATTTACTCATGCTTGCATTCTCTATTTAATTACATAATGTATACATTAACATGGGTTAAAATCAAATAGAACATTATATTACACACAAGGGTACACAAAATGCATATGCCGAATAGTAACTCCTACTAATAATCAATACTGTACCATCTCAGCATGATTTGAAATCTAGGATTAAAGTATGTTATAGATCTATGTGTTAGTTTCCGAAACTTCAAACGGATCGCGTTTTCGTTTTCGGAAACTCCCGGAATTGCGAAAATACCGAGAACGCGTTTGTCTTTCGTATAGCTGACACTCAAATAATTCTCCAGAAAGTTACAGAAAGAATTAGGCCTACTAATATATGTTTTTGGAAAGCTAACTTCAATACGCTTCTTTTAAAAAAAACGAGAGATTAAACCGAGCTTTGAGCTAGAAGTTATGATATTTCTAAGTTAGGGCTGAAATTAAAAACGTGGATAAAAATCATGACGGATTTTGGTAGTTTGAGACAAAAGAACACAAGTATATAACATAATATATCAAGAACTCACTCTCTACAAATATATATATATGAGACACTATAAAACACATCTCCAATACAAAAATATGAGATTAAACATGTAATAATTTATTCATACATAACAACAACACATAGTGTGTCCAAATTTGGGATTTTTCCACATGGACACAACCACAACACAAATGACACTCCTATGACCTCCAAATGGATACAAAATGGACACAAATGGAGATACAACCATGGGGGTCATTCCTATGGGTTCAAAATAGACCTATATGTATGAGGATATGAAAAGGAGAAGGGATTTATACCTTCCGGTAGATCGAATCGAAGAAAAACCCGGAGCTACACCGACACGTAGAGATTCCAAAAGGACACGAACGAGCTCCGAATCCTCCAAACTTGGGTAGCTTCCTCCTTGGCTAGAATGGAGAAGGAAAGAAGAAGATTTGGTGGTAAAATGGAAGGATTTGCTGGAGAAATTGCTAGGGATTGCTCTCTAGGAATTTGGGGAAGAACAAGAGAGAGAGTGTGGATGAGAATAATGAAATGATCTTGAGCCTATCCTCTCCCAAAGTGGCTGGCCATATGGGGCTATTTGTCCTATTATGGTAAGTCCAAAATGCCCCCACTAACCTATTCTATGAGTATTAGGAAAGGACTAATTGGTAGGGGCTAAATTAGTCATTCTAAGTCTCTAATCACACTAACCTTATCCATAATAATTAGTCTAACCTCTAAAAAATATTTCTATCATGTGGAGTAAAATTAATATCATGGGGTCATGCCTAACTAGTGTGTGGGTCCCACTAGAGTCAAACTCCCCGGGTCCCTGTTTCAAGTCGGATTGAGTTAAAATTCGAACCCGACTCAAATAACCCCAAAATAATATCATAAATATAAAATAATATTAAATAATTCAAAGAGGTCAAATGCAAAAAATATCCTTAGGCGAAAAATGATATTAAAATATCATAATCACATGGTTAGGCTCTAGGTCAAACAGTCTCTTGGGTTTCACTAGCAAAACGTCAAAACCACAAGTCATTGATTTAAATAATTTAAAATGATTTAAAATCACTAAAAATCATATCATGAATTAAATATCATTATTAAAATAATTATAAACACGAAATTTCAAAATTATCTTCATTTGGGAAACTGGGTGCTACAACTCTATCCACCTTAGAAAAATTTGTCCTCGAAATTTAAGATCGATAGCTTCTAGAGCCTATAACCTACCCAATATCCAAGGTAACACTTCCTAACACTGGAATAATAAACGGACATCTAAAAACTGTCAATCTAGGAATACCTCCAATACTGCTCTAATGTACGGCGGTAATGGAACTTCAATAAAATATGGACTGGAACCTATATCCAAGGGACTGGACCTATTTTAAAGTGGTCTTAACTAAGGATGAAAAGGAACTGATCATAGGCTATAGGTATGCTCAAACTATTATCTCCTATTAACCATCTATTAATACATCCTATTACCATAGGAACGATGCATTACTAAGACATATAGGCCCCTATCTCTCATAACACATTTATACTCACCAAAAGACTAGTACATCCTATCAAGACTGATACTATAATCTCTCCTAAATCTCCTAAGCTACATGTTTATAGACACACATCCCCACATCAAGGACTAACCCATATATATCTACAACTGATACTAATGGAGTGACATCCCTATTTCCCAACAATCAAGGTCTAAATTTTTTATCTAAATCATGCAATTTGAAGGAATAGTATACAAGGTCAGGGCATACCGTAGCAGTTGGAAGTCTCACCTAGGTACACTAATCATTCTAGGTCAAAACAATACTATGGTATCAACACACAAACAATCTAGGGTATCCTAATTGGGAAGGTAAGGGAACAACAATCATCAAGGTTGTAGGGTTGTCTACCATCCTATATAAAAATTGGTCATTAACAAGAAACTAAGAAATTATTAAAAGGTTACTATTCCATAAAATGGCAAAAATTAAAATTTAGGCACAACAAATCACAAATAGATTTTTGTCTTGACACGATCTAAGTTGATCAATTTCGGGATAAAACGAGATTTGGGCAAGAAGGAAATCAATGAAATCAAAGTATGAGCACGAGAATCCATAATGGAGGTTCAGGTCATGATTAAATTTAATTTAACTGACTACGAATACGAGGTTCATAGGCAATGAAAAAATTTCAAGAAGAATTGTCAAGGCTGTCGCGAATGAGACTCTAGGGTCAAGTTTAACTATGTCTCCATTCTCGTAGATTGATACATGAAAAAGCGAACCAAAGTGCAATAGGTTGATCAGACCATCATGTACCGGTTCTGATTAGACAATATGTTAGTAGGTGGCCACCCATAAAATATGTCATGACCAAGCTCGAAAATAGATAAGCTTGCAAAACTAAGGCTAATTTAGCAGCACAGATATAAGGGTGGTAATGATGAAAGGAATTACATAGTCCAAGTTTCTTAACCAACGGGTCAAGTAATCAGATAAGGTACAAGGTTAAGCATCTAAGGAAACAAGCAGAACACCATCACATGTCGTGTCGAAAGAATTGAGTCAAGGCTGGATTTCTAATTAAAATAAGAAGATTTAGTATAATGGTAGAGGTTATAGTTTAGCCAGTTGACCAAAAAATTATATCAAGAAAATAGAGTACAAGAAGACGATTTTAATGGGACATGATATACCTACACGAAGGTGAGCTCGTCTAGGTCTTGCATATAGATTTGTTGGAGGGTAACAGCTAGTATTATATTCCGAATATCAAAGTCACGATAAGGAACGTCAAGGATCTCAATTAGAAAGTGGGAGTTCAAGAGGTGGTAATTAATGCACAAAATAATGAAGATCGAGTTAGTCATCTGCTTCTGATACTCTTAAGTTCATCTGGTCATAACTTGCCAATCATATCTTTACCTCACCAGTCTCCATATGAAAATTTAACCTTTACTTAAACCCTTACCATGACTACCATAGGCAATTCCTAATTTCTAAACATCACTCTTGAAGTACAGCCCTCACATTTAGGAATCAACATTAACCATTTATTTAAATTTCCAAGTTCTTTCACCTTGTCTTAAATTTGACCCAAAATCTCTAAATCACGTTTACGAATTCCTTGAACTTGTTCAAATTCTCCTCGTATTATTTAATTTAAAATCTCTAGGCCTTACAAACTTATCTTTCATCATAAAATCAACTTCCATATTTTCTTCTACATACACCCTTGAATATTATTCTCCTAAAAATATTTCACAACAATCTCTAAACTTCCATAACTTTGTGTTCTCTCTATCCCTAGTCATTTTCTCGCAACATCTTGTTTAATATCCTTATTAAACACAATTAACTTCTCTTTTCCATTACTAACCTTCTACATAGCCTCAGAGTAAAAGTTTTCCCCAGAATCAATAACCAAGATTTTCTAAGTTCTCAAAACTAGGTTGACCTCTGATATCCTCATTAGTTTTGAATACACCTATAAACTATCTCATAACCCCAAAATTTCTCTAAATGTAATTGTTTCTAGATTGGCAGTATACATCTCTTTATTCTATTCGAGACCTTTACCATATTTCTATCTCAAGTTTCCATATGGATACTCCACATTTGATTTCCTTTAGATCATCATAAAATAACCAGTTACGTCTTCTCTGAGCTACACAATTTACGTCACTTCCTTAACATTTCTCAGGCAAAATGATATGAAGATTCAAGAGTTGTCAAGGTATAGCTGACAAAATTATATACGAGACAGGGAATTGATATAATCAGGACAGGTATATAAGATAAGGAATGATGGTAGTAAAATTTGGCAGGAAAAGAATGATAATAGAATCTGTTCTGCTTATCTGTTTAAAAGAGGGACCCATTTTTTTGATACAAGAATTATAATACCAAATCCAAAATAAGGCCTAGCAAAATCATTGGTTTCTTGTATTAAGAAGAAATAAATTTTTGTAAGAAGTTACACAAGGTTATAAAAATAGCTAAAGCTACATCCTAAGTAAACAATGAGAAACAAACAAAACAAAACAACAATAATTCCTTCTCTTTTTTTAATGACTGAAAAAAACTAGCAAAAACATGTTCGAAAACATTTAAGGTACAATCTGATAATCATATGCGTCTATCCAAAATCATGGTACTCTAAATCGTCGTCATACTAGTGAGCAAGGCTACGATAATCACAGAGTCCTTGACTTATGACATACCTCTAGAATCATTGTATTTAACATTTTCGCGATGTCGCTAGCTTGGCTGCAAAAATCTTAAATTTCTACACCCGAGAAATATATCCAAAATTAGACTATATGTCCTCACCATGCTGGCTAATGTGACTATAGAAGACAAGATTTCCATAACTTAGATGACCTAGCCCATATAATTTCATCTTGCCAAAAATTAAATTAAATCAACAATGAATACCAAAAAATCAAATTTATCAACGAACATCAAAATTCAGAAATGAACAAAATCCTTCAAATCATATAACTACAAACTCAGATGCTATATCTAACATCAAGATTCAAATTTCAACAATCTTCATCAAAATCAAAATACAAACTCAAATTCAATAATAATCCATCAAAATCAAATTCATAGCAGAAGTAAAGATAAATCAAATCAAGGAAAAAGAAAAGAGTTTTCAAATCGGAGTTAAACAAGATTCTCAAGAGTCGTCCCAGGAATCTCTCAAGGAATCCTAATTGTGATTGAGTATCTTCAAAAATATATCCTAATCCTACTGCAGGCTGTAGTGGTACTCTAGTTCGAATACCACTACACAACTAGACTTGCATGGGCCACCACTAAAAACGTGTCACGACCCGTACCCTAGAGTTAGGGCACGAGAACGTAACAACGCCCAGCCTCGCCGCAGTGTCGACGGTAGAACGCTGTCCTAGGTCTCATTGCATCTAACAGTATAAGACTAAACAGTTTATACTCCCCGAATGGGGGTGACATAGCAGAATGTAAACTCAATCACATCTAAGGTAGAGCATAAAGGAAGATAGATAAAACATGAAATCGAAAAGAGATAACAGATAGAAGTCTAAGTGTCTAAGATACAAACTCAGAATACATCTCAAAACTCAAATACAGTAATCCATAAATACAACTTAAGATGACTGAAAATAAACTATAAGCAAAAAACCCTAGCTATCTATGCAACCTCTACTGTCTTCTCTAGGCTAGCAGGCAACCTCCAGGCTATCTGTAAAATTTATCAACAGGTCCAGTCAGGACAGAAGCGAGCACAGTACATCTCAACAGATCATAGCAGGTTAAAATATAATCATGCAGTAAAGTAAGATACAGGATCTGAAGGAAATATAGTATATAAACAGAGAAAGAGAACTGTAATAGAAATATCTACAATACATAGAGAACTAATAGTGACTAGTGAGTCAGACTAAAATAAACATGTGAATGGCATAGGAGATTCATGACTACAGCTAAGAGAGTGATTCATGACTACAGCTACTGGGATAATATTACATGTCTATTTCTACTCCCCATCCCCAATCAATACACAAGGATCTGTTCAAGTTATGTTAAGATTCGTGAAACTTTACATGGCTCATAAAATGAGTGATACGTGAAGGTGATTCATGATGGCTCTGTGAACATGAGAGTACATGTCACAAGCGATTCGTGAATCAGAGAAAGCATAGAGATACGTGATGATTCGTGAAACGCACAAAACATGCAGTATCCGATGCTCTCGAGGGGATAACATCTCATGAAACGATCCATATAGTACCAATTCTTGTGACCAACGTGACAGTATCAAGTAAAGTAATTTAAAGTAGAAAATAATTCAAAACAGGATATGAAATGATCAGAGAATGTACTCGCTGATATCTGAATGTCTAAGGTAAAATACTGTCCGAGGAGAGGTGTCTGGCTCCTAATTAGAACAGCACAAGTCACAACATGTCCAAAAGGGTAATATAAAGCACTACAAGCATTCTACATGAATCTAGGTCAAACTAGGCCAAAGTCAACCCTTGGTCAACTCTGGTCAACTGCACTAGTCAAACTAGGTCAAACTAGGTCATGTCCTAACCCAGCAAGTCTTACTAGGCCTAACCAAGACTATCCTAGCAAGCACATATCAATACAAGGCTATACAAGCCAACATACACCCAACTCTATATAGCATGCAATTATTCAATACTCAAATAGGCAAGAATTCACATTGGATATACACTAGGTAATCTATTACTTTAAGCTATATATGTCTACACATATACACATGCATATTGGTATTCAATATTAGGTCTATAGTCATGGCATTTCAAATGGTTATATAAACATATATATTACAACACAATATGCTAACATATATAATATACATAATAGCTAAGTTAACTATATTCATAAATACTTATTTAAGAGGCTATGTGTGTGTAAACATGGCAAAGGGGCAAGTGAGGGTTAAATGGGCGTACTAGTATACATATCAAAGAGTGTCAAAGTGTAAGTGAACAAAGTGTCAAGTGATAGTGTCAACATAGTGTAAGGGGTACATGAGGTAATATAGGATTTGTGTTAACATAGAACATTACATCTCATTAAATTGTATATTGCATACATTATATCTATTATTACATTACATTCATGCTTGCATTCATTCATCGTTCATTTATTCTCTTGCACTACTATATGCACCATACATTACATACTATGGAACCTACATATTCATTACAAGCCATACTTATACATGCTTACATTAGATAGATACTTACACCTCATACATCATTTATTTAAACATTTACTCATGCTTGCATTCTCTATTAATTACATAATGTATACATTAACATGGGTTAAAATCAAATAGAATATATTACACACAAGGGTGCACAAATACATATGCCGAATAGTAACTCCTACTAATAATCAATATTGTACCATCTCAGCATGAATTAAATCTAGGATTAAAGTATATTATAGATCTATGTGTTAGCTTTCCGAAACTTCAAACGGATCGCGTTTTCGTTTCGGAAACTCCCGGAATCGCGAAAACACCGAGAACGCGTTTGTCTTTCGTAACTGACACTCAAATAATTCTAGAAAGTTACAGAAAGAATTAGGCCTATATATGTTTTGGAAAGCTAACTTCAATACGCTTCTTTTAAAAAAAAGGGAGATTAAACCGAGCTTTGAGCTAGAAGTTACGATATTTCTAAGTTAGGGCTGAAATTAAAAACGTGGATAAAATCATGACGGATTTGGGTAGTGTGAGACAAAAGAACACAAGTATATAACATAATATCATCAGAACTCACTCTCTACACTAATATATATATATAAGACACTATAAACACATCTCAATACAAAAATATGAGATTAAACATGTAATAATTCATTCATACATAACAACAACACATAGTGTGTCCAAATTGGGATTTTCCCACATGGACACAACCACAACACAAATGACCTCCATGATCCAAATGGAACAAAATGGACACAAATGGAGATACAACCATGGGGGTCATTCCTATGGTTCAAAATAGACCTATATGCATGAGAAAATGAAAAGAAGAAGGGATTTATACCTCCCGGTAGATCGAATCGAAGAAAAACCTTCCCGGAGCGACACCAACACGTAGAGATTCGAAAAGGACACGAACGAGCTCCGAATCCTCCCAAACTTGGGTAGCTTCCTCCTTGGCTAGAATGGAGAAGGAAAGAAGAAGATTTGGTGGCGAAAGAATGATTTGGTGGAGAAATTGCTAGGGATTGCTCTCTAGGAATTTGGGAAAGAACAAGAGAGAGTGTGGATGAGAATAATGAAATGATCTTGAACCTATCCTCTCCCAAAGTGGCTGGCCATATAGGGCTATTTGTCCTATTTTGGTAAGGTCCAAAATGCCCCCACTAACCTATTCTATGAGTATTAGGAAAGGGCTAATTGGTTGGGGCTAAATTAGTCATTCTAAAGTCTCTAATCACACTAACCTTATCCATAATAATTAGTCTAACCTCTAACTAAAATATTTCTATCATGTGGACTAAAATTAATATCATGTGGGCCATGCTTAACTGTGTGGGTCCCACTAGAGTCAAACTACCCCCGGGTCCCCGTTTCAAGTCGGATTGAGTTGAAATTCGAACCCGACTCAAATAACCCCAAAACAATATCATAAATAATAAAGTAATATTAAAATAATTCAAAGAGGTCAATGCAAAAATATTCTTAGGCCAAAAATGACATTAAAACATCATAATCACATGGTTAGGCTCTAGGTCAAACAGCTCTAGGATTTCACTAGCAAAACGTCAAAACCACAAGTCATTGATTTAAATAATTTTAAAATGATTAAAATCACAAAATATATCATAATTAATATCATTATTAAAATAATTATAATCACAAAATTTAAAATTATCCTCATTTGGAAAACTGGGTGCTACAGTGATAGCGTCGGGTAGAACGTAAGTCAGTCTAAGGCACGATGCACAGACTTAGTATTTAAGACAAAACCATGGTTGATTTAATGAGTTTGGAGAAAGGGCTATCGAATAGGCATTCATGAGTTGAATGAAATGATATGGTAACATGGAAAGAATGCCCACGATCGTGGGTCGTCGAGGGGTCTCAAATGATAGAAGTCTTATATTAGTTTTGAAAGAGAGGGTAATACTGAATGAAGAATGACTGTGTGAGACGTCAGTTTGAGTCGAGTCTTGCAGGTCATTGGACAACTTGTCGACAAGGACGATTTGTTTCCTCGGATGACAACCCGGGCCACGGGACCGTTCCGGCCTAGGGGAAATCGAGGGTGAAATGTGAGGGGATAGCTGAGCCGAAAGATAAGTATTCGGTGGACGCTCATCGGGGCTAGCTACTTGCGGTGACCGGTCAATCCTATACTAGCTATGTGTCCAAGATAGTTGTCATGCTAGTGACCTCATATAGATGAGTCGGCACGGGCGACAATTTGTGAGTGTGACTTTGGATTGAGTCGAGTATTGAGTGCACTATATTAAGAAGTCGAGTTGAATTGTTGTATAGTGAGAACACAATATTGGGCCTAAGATTTGGTTGCAACATGCTTCGGCACAAGATTTGACGTAGAGTCATATATTGCTGGCATATAAGTTACATAGTTATGATTGAGTTGTCTTGAATTGAAGTCAGAAGATGCCATAAAACAAAGTCGGTCGAGTGACATTAGTCCACAAGTCCTGATTGGGTCAGTGGTGATTAAAGTAGAAAGGGCCGTGAGGCGACGATATGGTTTAGTCACCCTGAGTTGTGAGGCACGACACGATGGATTCCTAGCACGATCACATAGAAATGGATCCTCATCGCGTAGTTACTCTTTGATTTTAGCCGAAAGGCAAGCACGACTTGATAGGTTAACGTTGTTGAGTCGACGTTGTTGTTGCAAGTACGGGATGGTCTAGAGACACAAAATAGGCCAAGGCGTGCGTCCTAAAACTGATCATATGGCAAGACTAGAAAGAAAATTGATATGAAGGGACTATGTTGTACAAAGTAAATCAAACGTGTTGGTTTTTTATGGGTGGGCGAGGAACATTCTACCAGTACAGTTGAGTACTGACACCCACATAGTTTACATGTGCATGCACAGGTAGAAGCTCGTGGCGGGAAGTTCGCTTGAATGCGTCGATGCATGAAGTTCTTTGGCGATTCGAAGCATACGACCGCATGGAGTCAAGACTTACACGGGACATAATGTAGGACATCCCCTTCCGAAGCATCCGCTGGCTCAAGACATATATTAAGAGATGAGAGAGAGAGCTGAGTGACTTGTAATGTGAGATGAGTGAGATTGAGTGAGCTTGAGAGACTTGTAATCTTGGCCTTGCGCCCCATTGTAACATTTGTTTCAATATCAATAAAAGAGTGTTTTGTAATGACTTGTGTTGCTTAAAATTTTGCTTCTATTATTCAATGCCTCTGCTTTGGACTTCTCTGCGACGACCCCGTCGCAGCTGATAAAATCGGCGTTATGGAACCACCTTGTACGAGCGCAATCTAGGCTCGTACGGCATCACGCCTTAGCGAGGAAGATCGCTCCTACGGGAGCGGAGCTTGACATAATGGTATCAGAGCACGGCTTTACGTCCTTAGACTATCGATTGAATTCTTTAACTTCGTTGTTTCTGCAAACTCTGAATTGTTGCTTCCGCAAAGTTAAAATCGTTGGTGCGCTCTTCTCAAATGTTCCATGAGTTGTCCATACAATAAGTCAAACTATTTTGCAAAACATAGGAGAACAGTATTTGACAAAATGAAAAGATGGTTTGCGTAAGCACGATTGGCTAAGTCGGGCTGAAAATAACAAAGTTGCATCGACCTTGGAAAAGTCGAGTACGGGAATTGAATAGTATCGAGATGACTATCGATAGGGTGCTATCGAGCGACGATAACGTCGATGCGAGATAGATGAGCATGCTTGAAAAATAGAAGAATGGTTTGAAAGGAGAAATTGAAGAAGTCGATTTTGAATCAAATGATAAGTTGAGGATTTGTTGAATGACTTCATCCCTGAGTGGTGTATGCGATATCCTCAGGGATGTCGGTCGATTGATTGAGGATACGAGGTGTTGGTGAGTTTATCAGCAAGCGTCGCGTTATGTAAAGCCTTAGATTGAGGTCGTTGAACAGTTATAGTCTTGAAGATTTGGATGAGTTAATTCGACAACTAGAATTGACGTGCACGGAACGTGCACGATATTGAGATTGCGCAAGTATGAAATATGGAAATGATAGAGTAGGCAAATCAAATCGAAAAAAGTTAGGGTGTACGAATGAATGACTTTATCGAAGAAATTGATACGATCTATACGAAAAGTTAGACGACAGGTAGATAGCGTGCATGAAGGGTCGAATTTTGATGTTACGCAAATGACTCTAAGGATTGGTAAATGTTGCTCGATGATTTGAGTTAGCAAAGGGACGATACGAATTAAAGAAATACGTTGGTCGATGACTTAAGATAAAGGGATGAACGATACACGCAAATTTGGTTTGAGGAATTTGATCTTGTGAATGTCGAGGAATAATGATCGAACTTGAATTGAATATCGAGGAGATTATCCGGTCAAGCGATAGCATTCGTACGACTTGAAATTTGTTTCAAAGGAAGATCATCAGGTTACATATATCGTCGATGGTATTGAGGCGTACCAAAAATCAATATACGATAACTCGGTGGTACTCTGACTCGACGAATGACGATCGTGCAAATGTTATTATTCGGTTGGATGCTATACTTTAGAATTTGATTGAGAAAATGTGGATAAAAATGATCGTGTCTTGATGGTTACATTGATAGCCACAACGTCGACGATCTTGTCTTGTGTGAGTGCAACTTTAGCTCACACATGCGTTGCATCAAATTTGGGACGATCGTTCCACGTGAGCGCTGACATGGTGATTCATGCCACGGGAATGATCGAACTCAAAAAAATTAGGATGCAGCAACTTGATTGTACGACTTGTCCGTTTGATGCGAAAGAAAATTTAAGGATGTTAGGACTTGCGATTGATGAATGAAATAAACTTGAGGATTGAGTAGGTCGAATCCGTACATCGAGAATAAATTAGTCTAGACTCGAACAAGAGTTACGTCCCAACGAGGATGATTACCGCAGGAGCGTGCATGGTGATTCATGCCCACGTGAATAACCTGAATCGCATGAGATCGGGGCAAACATTGTTAAGCTAGACGACCTCATGATCGAATACGCGAATTGGGATGAAGACTTAGGGAATATGAAATGTGAATTATGGTTTAGCGATAAATTGTGTGTCGTAGCATGCTTGACTTGGAAGGATTGATAGATAGATTATATCGAACATGTTCGGAGAGATAGACTATGCAAAATGGCTTGCTGGACGAGCGATATTGATATGTTGAAGATTCGTTAAGTGAACTTATCGTAGGATGGCTTTGCTGAATGACTCGGACCCCGTACGACGAGATATTGGGATGTGTGTAGGAAATCTATGCTCGAAGTT
>JANAVB010017504.1:0-51135 GCA_029216955.1 Iris pallida
TCTATACGGACCATAAGAGCCTCAAGTACATCTTCACTCAACGGGACCTGAACTTACGGCAGCGGCGTTGGCTCGAACTCATTAAAGACTATGATTTGACTATCGAGTATACGTCGGGTAAGGGTAACGTCGTAGCGGACGCTCTGAGTAGAATGTTTGCAGGGTGCTTATCTATCAACCGTAACATACAGCGAGACTTGGCAGAGATGGGTATCAAACTCCGAATCCGTTACCGTGGAGCACGATTGGCCCAATTGCACCTTGAGTCGAGCTTGCACAACAAAATAAAGACCGCACAGGTGGACGACCCATTCCTGAAGAAGATGCGCGAGCGGATTTCGACGGAAAAGGCGATCGACTTTGCGGTGGACGAGGGCGGAATGACGCGGATGAAGGGGAGGATATGCGTGCCGGACCATGCTGAACTTAAAAAGGAAATTCTGACGGAGGCCCATTATGCGAAGTACTCGTTGCACCCCGGGAGCACCAAAATGTATAAGGACCTGTGCATGACCTTTTGGTGGCACAGCATGAAGAAAGACGTAGCAACGTTTGTGTCACAGTGCATGGCTTGTCAACAGGTGAAGGCCGAGCATCAAAGAACAGACAGGAAGCTACAGAACCTCGACATTCCAGTATGGAAGTGGAACGACATCTCTATGGATTTCATCATGGGCCTTCCGAAGACGTCGCGGGAGAATGATACGATTTGGGTCATTGTCGATCGTTTGACCAAATCTGCTTATTTCATCGCTATTAAAGCATCATGGAGCATCGATCGGTTAGCTCAGATTTATCTCGACGAGATCGTCAGACTATACGGGGTACCTGCCATAATTATTTCGGACAGAGACGAGCGATTCTTGTCACATTTCTGGACGAGTCTACAGGCGGCGCTGGGTACTAAGTTGAACCTTAGCTCCGCATACCACCTGGAAACCGATGGCCAGACAGAAAGAGTGAATCAGATCCTGGAGGATATGCTACGTCTGTGCGCGATAGATTTGAAGACTAGTTGGGACACGCACTTGCCGCTCGCGGAATTCGCATACAACAACAGTTATCAATCGAGCATCCAAATGGCTCCCTACGAGGCGCTTTACGGGAGGAAGTGCCGATCTCCGATTTGCTGGGATAAAGTCGGGGAGCGACAGGTGCTCGGGCCAGAACTAGTCGAACAAGCCGTCGAGAAGGTCCGCATGATTCGAGATAGGCTCCGTATTGCTCAGAGTCGACAAAAGAGTTATGCAGATACTCGTCGACGACCGTTAGAGTTCTTGGTTGGGGACCATGTGTTTCTGAAGGTGACGCCGATGCGGGGCGTCATGCGATTCGGGGTAAAAGGCAAGCTGAGTCCGAGATTCGTAAGGCCCTTCGAGATCCTCGAAAGAGTGGCGACCGTTGCTTACCGGATCGTGCTATCTCCTGCCCTGGCTGAAGTGCACGACGTCTTCTATGTCTCCCAACTTCGGAAGTACGTGCATGACCCAAGTCATGTGGTTAGTTTCGATCAGTTGGAGCTACGCGCCGATCTATCATACTCGGAGGAGCCCGTACAAATTTTGGACCGTAAAGAAAAGATCCTGCGGAGCCGATCGATGTCCTTGGTTCGCGTACTCTGGCGCAACCATTCTGTCGAGGAGTCGACGTGGGAACTAGAGGAGGAGATGAAGGAGAAGTACCCTTCACTTTTCGCCGACGAAGGTCAGACCCTTGTTCTTAAGTTTCGGGACAAAACTTTTTCTTAGTGGTATATTATGTAGTGCCCCGCTCCCGTTGGGGTGAAGCACTATGTAATAGGCTCGTGCCAAGTTAGACATGGTCGGGAACATAGATGGCTAGTCTGACTCGGCGACGAGTTTGGTATACAAAAACCATGGCATCAATAAAATCGATTTGGACGAGTGATATGAGTACCGTTCCAACTAATGGATCGACTACTGTTGGAATAAGTCCTAGATGCGGTAGGCGGCGTCTTGGCGAAGGAACTCTAAAGAGAGCGATGCAACCCGTCTGCCGTTGGTTTTATTGGTTTTCTTGGCTTTCTGAATGAATTGTTGCGTGGATTTGATAGTATGATTTCGCGTCGATTTCTGAATGCGTCTTAGGAATTTCGAAGGAAGGATTGAAGGAAGGGTTCTAATTCGATGCTCGTGCCATTGCAGGAGTTCGTGTAACTGACGCTTGACCGTCGTGAAGCGTTCTCCTACTCTCGGCGCAATCTTCTTAGGTGGGTGGTTCTTCGGCCCCTTCTTTTCTACTCCTTCCTGCCAACTAAATTCTTAAAGTTCAACGTTCAAATCGATGATGCTGACGGAATGTATGCTTGCCACTAAGATCAAGAGCTCGGGATAATATATCAACCTAGAGAAGTTAACTCCGAATTTATAAGTTCACACTAAGTAGGGAAAAGATAAAGTTCTAAGAAAGAGATAGAATATATTTTATGTCATGCAAAACACAATGATGAAAACCTTGGTGGCGGTACATCATGCCTCGGAGAATTTGGTGCCTACGGGATGCTAAATCAGAACGTACGGTTTCGGAGGAAAGGACCCTTGCACGAGTAGGGATGATTATACGATTTGATAATGGTTACGCTATGCAATTTACTTCATACATATTAAAACAGTTCATACATTCGCATGGTCAAGGACGACTTGTGCACAAGGTGAGCTTTCCTCGAGACGGTACCCGGGGCCCTGGGACTGAATCGGCCTAGGAGAAAATTATGGAAATCGTGCTTCGGCGCGAGGCATTGCGAGACCTCCAGTTAGGCTCGCTACCTGGACTGGAGGGCACGTCGCAAGGCTACGTAATCGTCCTTCATGGTGTCGATATCACCAATGACCGCATATAGGATAGACTGCATGCTCATCTATTGTCTTGTGCAGGTGGTAAGTATCATGTATATTTTGTGCAGGAAAGGAGCACGGCCGTGGTAAGAATGCCTTTAAATTGGTTATGTGTTATCGTTTAAAATGTGCCTTCGATATGAACTGCAATTCATATAGTTCTAAATAGAAAGATCACTTCGTATGCTAGAATCCTTAATAAGCAGTGTCGGTTTAGACGAGTGGGTTCGTCCCATCCACTAGCAAGTGTGCTAACCCCCAACTTCCCAGGTAACGAGAGCGCTGCGGGAGCTTGAGACTAGACCTGAAGCTGAAGAACGGGAGGCGGCACGAAGCTCTCCTATTTTGAAGTATTTTGAAGCCCAACTCAGATTGAAGGCTTTGTTCAAAATGTATAAAGGGGCGTGAATGTATGGAACGACGAGGATTATTTCAGGGCAAGCTTGTCGTGAGTTTTTCTTTTGTGTTTCAAAGATGTAGCCGCAACGGCATATGTAATATAAAAATGACCTTGCACATACTTTGCAAGCTTATGAATGAAAAGCTAAATTTCTTCCTATGCTATATCTTCAACTCTCTGCACTGTTTAATTTCAACGCGTCAAGTAAAAAGGAATTTCCAATTGCACATCCTTGCCTTGTGCAAGTCTATTAAAGACTTGCACGGCATCATATCTCGACCCGTGGGGATCGATTTATATCGATTCAAGGCGATGGCGACCGATTCGGCGAGTCGGGGCGTGACAACTGTTACATCCAAAAGTCGGAGTCAAGGGCTTTCGAGGTAGGCGGAAGGTGCCTGTTGCATCCAAAGATCGGGATGCTCGGACCTCGTCTTCGTTGTGCAGGAAGAGCCGCAGATCGGAATGGCGGTGCTGCGGCTTTGGGGGCTCTTTCTTCTTTCAAAGTGGGTGTTGTCCACTCTGGTTGTGTTGAAAGCTGCTCCTTTAGCCGCGGTTTCGATTACGGTCTTCCTTCGCCTTTGAAGGATCTTTCGAAACCTCCCCTGGCCACAGGTTGGCTTGTGGTGCTTTTCTCTTCCTCAGTTTGGGGAGCTCTTCCTCTAGCTAGAGGGTTGATTGCCACCCTCGTTCTGCTCAATAAATGCTTTATTAGTCGAAGCATTTAGACGGCGGTGAGCCTGGCTGGAAGAGTGGCACATAACTGGGCTGCTGAAGGGTTGTACATATCTGAGCTGCCGACGGGATGCACATAACTGAGGATGCACATAACTGAGCTGCTGAAAGGATGTGCCTTGTTGAGGGCGCATAGTGGGATGCGCCTGACTGGAGGCGCATGGTGATCGTTGCGCCTATTTGAGGGCGCATGATGGCTGTTGACTGTAGACTTAAGATCTTTTCTTTTGTAAAAATTTTCCTTTGTACAATCTTTTCTAGACATGTAATAGACTTTTATATGTAATAAAAAGTCCTCTTTCGATGTCCATATTTGTTGTTTTTGCTGTGTGGAGTACTTTGTCCGAGCTCTGGCGCATGTAATGTCTGGCGCATAGGACTTCTGGTTCTAAAATTCCATGCTTCTACAAGACCCCCTTCAAAGTTTTTAAAACTTTTGGACAAATTTTGGAATACTTTGAATAAGAAGCATGGTGGTTGGGGCGCATAGATACTCCGCGCATCAGTGACGGGGCGCATGCTCCGCTCAGTTAATGCAAATGATAATGCCTCGATAACCAAGAAAGATAAATGATGATCTTTTTGGTTTTATTTGCGATTATCTCTTCACAGAACCCGATGCGACGGCTGAGGTCACACTTCATCGGTTCACGCGTGCGACCATGCCTATAAACAGGCGTGAGATGGAGAGAGAGAGAGAGAGCTCTTCCTCTCCTTGCCTTTGCTTTTTAGAGTTCTTCTTCACAAAAACCCTAGCTTTCTTCTCTCAAGGAATGGCTCCCAAGACTCCTCGCGGCGGTGCTGGCAAGGAAATAGAGCCGGCGGAGTTTGTCGAAGAGGATGCTCCTGTCACCATTGTGACTCCGGCCGACGTTCGACCCACAGTGACGGGTAGGTGTCGTCTCTTCCACTATTTTATTTGCTCAGACGAGCTTTGGATCATTGCCCTAACTCTTCTGCTGCCGACGCGCATGGACTTCTGTCCGGATGATGCGCCAAGATTTTATCTTGCCGACGTACACGGATTTAGGTCTTTATTATGCACCGAGGTTTAACTGCTGACGCGCATGGGTTTAGGCCCTGAAGATGCGCTGAAGCTTCACCGCTGATGCACATGGGTTTACACCCTGGTGATGCGCCGAAGCTTCACCGCTGATGAGCATGGATTTACACCCTGGTAATGCGCCGAAGCCTCACTGATGTCGCACATGGGTTTTTATCCTGATGATGCGTCGAAGCTGAGGCACACGGGTTTTTACCCTGATGATGCGCCAGGTTGCTTGACACACTTTGTCTTCTTACAACTTTTTTTGCCTGACTTTCATTTTTGTTGTGTCAGTGTTGATGACAATCCCTTTGCTGAATGAAGTCCTTCTGGATGCTTCTCTTTGTCAAATGGGAGTTGATTTTGACGAGGCGGTTATCAACCCTGCGAAGGATGCTATCTTACAGGATCAACCTCCTGAGAGAATGCTGCAGATCCAGAATCAATCGCCTATTTTCCTCCAGAGTATGATGGAGGGCGGTAAGCTGAAATCATCTGAATCCGAGGATGTGACTTTCTTAAGACCTGCCTTTTTGTTTGGTGACCGACTGATCTCTTCCGAGGCGAAGGTACTGAAGATCAAAGAAGACTGGTTTTTCTCTGCAAAAGGCCTGGTTCTGTACATGCGACAACTTGACCGCCAGTTGCCGCTGACGGCCTTCTACCGTTTAGCTTCCGAGAGAAGGATGCCCTGGGAACTTACTCCTTCTCAAGGAGGGGCATTGGGAGATACTCTTTCAATTGATGCTACCTCGAATCAGAGGGATAACTTGGCCGCTTCGCGAGCCGGTCCCTCATTTAGTTGCCGAGCTTTGCGTCCTGGGAGCCACTACAGTGAAGTCCCTAGTGACACTTTTGCCTTCAGTGCCTCAACCTTTGCAAATCGGATGCTGACATCGAGGGTCACGTATCCGAAAGGTGGCTTTAGGGTTGAAGGTTGGTGTCACCACATGCCGAAGTGGGACGAGTTAACCATTTGGGTGCTTTCGAAGTTCAAGGTTGAGCTTAAGGAGATTGGGCTGACGGTCGCTATCCGTGCCACACAGGCTGGCGTGGATCTCAATAAGCCTATGTTCCTTGCACTCTTGGAATTGTTCAATGCCCAGACTGGCACCTTCTTTACTCCGGTGGGAGAGTTGGTGTTGGCTCTCCATGAGATGTACGAAGTGTCCAAGCTTCCTTGGGGCTCGGAACCATACGAGGAATATTTCCCGTCGAACGAAGAGATCCTTGTTCTGGAAAATAAGGACCCGGAGATGATGGCTGTCTTCAAAGAGGTGGCGAGCCATCATTATCTGATGCAATAGAAGAACAGAGGCAGGACTCAGCCTCATGTTACTGCTTGGAGGGATTACGTCTTCAAGCAGGATCTGGCGGATTCCTCGAAGATCCGATTTACGACTCTGCAAGGGCTGAAACCCGCGGAAGTAACTTCCGAGATGAGCCGGCTAGACGAGAGGGCCCCCCGTTCAAATGAGAGTGGCGAGAATGCGTATAGCTGCTTCTGGCACTGTACGCACCGGATGTCATCTAAGGCGGTGTTAACGGCATACTTGATGATATGGCTCCGGGATTGTGTGTTTGCGGGCGGATCTGGTGCTGTGGAGAGGGTACACCGGAACCTCATTTTGCCTGCCGTGAAATTGGTCTTTGGCCGTCCTCTAGCTCCCCTCCCCGCGATTGTGGGTAACCTGTTGCGGGGTTTGAGGACCTTTGCTGATGATGTGATCCATGGGAAAGGTAGAAAACAACAATTTCCCCCGGGCCGAACTACCATTCCACTATCTCATGGGGTGGTTGATTATGCATCATCCGAACGTGATGAGTCCAGGTCCGGAGAAGGATTATGTTGAAGGTGATGCCTTTATTCGCCGCTTCTACAAGAGGAAGTGGTTACACACTGGCGTCCCTGTTTGCAGGAGAGTTTTGTCCTACCTTCAGGGGTGGAAGATTGTCAAGGTCGGCCCCATCTTTAAAGATTTTGAGGCTGACCAAGATTTAGACGACTCAGGTGAAGATGCGATTACTCTGTCGAAATAGGGTTTTCGTTGGTTGCAAAGTATTCGGACTTCTCACTTGGTCTATCGGAACCAAAATAGGTGTTATCTGGAGCCATATCTGCCCAGCCGGTTCGCTCGCCAGTTTGGCTATACCCAGCGAATGTTACGAAATTCCAGTAACAGTCTGGGGTTTATCGGAAGTTTGCTGGATGGAGCCCGGGGCTGGCAATATTACAATGTCGGGTGCACTGGTGTTCAGTTTACTACACCCTTTCGCAACCCTCGGCCACAGATCCTGTATTCGGCAGCTAAGCTGTATTGCGCCATGAATACTGTGTCTCCTGGTTATGATAGGGAGACTAGTTTCATCATTGGAACTCAGCTGGAGGCCACGACAAATATGTTGATAGCGGCTCGGTCATATCTTCTACCAAAATTGGCGGGATATCGAGCTGCCACTGCAGCACCAGTGAGAGATCCCTCTGTTGGGAAGAGACGGGCCGACGCAGAAGCTGGTTCGTCTGTACCAAAAATTCCGAGAAAGACCACGACTCCAAAGGCTACGGAATGCCGTCCGTAACGCCAGTGTAATCAGCTCTTGCTGAGGTAAAGAGTCCTCCATAATTTTGGCTCATCTTGTCATTTTGGTGACTTGTGCTTTTCTTCTTGTAGGGATCATCGAAGAAGAAGACCCGAGTTTCGAAACTGGGTATCAGTAAACCGAAGGAGGTGGCAAGCTCTTCTGACGAGCGCATTCCTCCGATGGTAATGTCTCCAATAGAGGAGAATCCTGAAGATGTTGTTCCTGCGGAGGTTTTAGTATCTCCAGACTTTGTTGAAAGAGATGCGGAGGTTGCAGCAACCTCCGGGATGGTGCCAGCTTCCGTGGAGGCCTTGGACGTCGAGGGTCTAGCGGACACGGGGCTTCGTGATGATGAAGTGGAGTAGAGTTCGTCGTCTTCGGATGACGTCGCTCCAGAGTTGCAAGAGTCTGTTGCGGGGGCAACAGATGTGATTGGAACAGAGGAGAGGGTTGATTCCCCTCCTTGTCATGATGAGGGAAGGTCGGCTGTATCATTGTCGAGCCCTACCCCAGACTCAGCAGCGGAAGCTGAGGTTGTTTCACTTAACAAAATTGCCAAACAAAAGTTGGATTTTGAAAATAAAACGAGAAAAAGTACAAGAAGTACAAATTTGATTCTGGGAAGTATTGCTATGGAAGTCTGATCTGTAAATGATCACTTTGTTCCTTGGACCATATGATGATGATGAAGATCACTGCTTGAAGTAGAACAACTTGGAAGAACTAAGTCACCAGAAAGGTATCGACGCACTTGGGCACTGATGGCGAGGACGAATGCTTTCCTGCTTTGCTTCACTCTGTTCTGAAAGAAAAGTTGAAGAAGAATGCTCTGGAGAATCAAAATCTCAAAGTTCTGATCTCTGTATTCTCTCCTGTCTCTCTGTCTTTCTGTCCGCCCTTGTTATAAGAAAAATAAGTCTATTTATAGACTTGGGCTCTTGTGCGTAAAAACTCAGCAAAAGTTCCATCTTTACGCTAACAACTGCCACCCATGATCGAAGCCATCCTCTGCATATGTTGACGTATGTCCCATCACTTCAGTAAAGATAGGATGCATGTACACACGTTCTTCGAAAAGAGTGGCATGAAAGCCACGTAAGCAAACCACGTTCCAAACTGGTGGAGGAGAATAGGGCGTAAAAATAGCCCAATATACTCTGAGCGTAAAGCAGTGGATTTGGCATAAAATAGCCTTGACATAGACTTCCCGCGTAAAGTGGTTATTAAATAACCTTGAGCGTAAAAGCAGCTCAAATAGACTTTACGCACACGTCGACTGTTGAGCGTAAAGGCTCATATAATCTTCGTGCGTAAAAGAAGTCGTAGTGTGAGCGTAAAGTAGCTCAATCCACACACTAAACGACAACATTGGTCTCTGTGTAAAGACAAATCCTTTTATGATATATGCCATCATTAATATCTTCATGTCAGAGTTTGCATTAAATGCAAGATTTGACAGCTTTGTCCAGCGTAAAAGTGGCTGCTCTGTCCTTGGCGTAAAATCATAGGTGTAGACCCAAGCGTAAAATGATCAGCCTTCTTAGGCGTAAATTGATTAGCCTAGTCTTGAGCGTAAAGAAATTACCCGTTCTGCTAGGCGTAAAGTAGATCACTTATGAATGAGATGACTCTTTCTTTGAAGCACTTTTTACGCTCCTACAAGACCCCCTTCAAAGTTTTCAAATATCTCCAAAATTTGAAACACTTTGAACAGAAGCGTAAAAGTTGAGATTTGATCTGCCAGCGTAAAATTTGGGAAACGCAACCGTCATCTGCGTAAAAGCGGGGACATCCAACAGTCGATTTTGAATCTCTCTATAAACAGGTCTTTTTAGAGAGAGAAAACACTTTTACTCATCTTCTTAAATTCCTTTGCCCTTTCTTTCTTCGAAACTCTGATCTGATGGCTCCTAAGAAATCATCCGCTGCCGGTAGCAAGGGAAAGAAACCAGCCATTGATTCCTCATCGACTGATCATGTAAAAACCTCCACTCAGTCATCAACACCACAACGAAATCCCAACCCGGCCGTGGCTCCGCCTATGATGGGTAAAACCCTATTCTTTGGCTGGGAAAAGACCGTCGAGAAAGAAGAAGATAAACCAAACTTTCAGCTTTTTATGCCCACGTTGTACGTGTTAGCGTAAAACTGAAACAACATCATACGCCCACGTTGTTCGTGTCAGCGTAAAAGATAAAAAAGACTACGCCCACGTTACACGTGTCAGCGTAAAATTTGGTTTTACGCCCACAGTTAATGTGCTAGCGTAAAACTTAACTACGCTCATGTTTATACATGCCAGCGTAAAAAGTTGTATTACGCTCATATTACTATGTGGTAATGTAAAATTAATCAATCATTGAGAGATTTTGTCGAACAAAGACTTCATAAGCTTTTCATCAACTTTTAGTTATCATAAAAAACTTTGAACTAACTTGATCGCTTTTGTTATTTTACCAGTGGATTTGCAAGTTCACCCTCTCGCTGAAGTTTTTGGATCGCCAGTTGGCATGGTGGGTTCGAACTATTTGGAAGATTTATCTCATGTCCAATTTCCTCAGTCGAACCCCGAATATCCGGTAGAGAGGGCACAGTTGATAGCAGCTCAAGGGGATAGGCTGTTGCTATCCATGATAAATAGGGAATTGTTGAGTTCACTAGATGGACAACACTTCGCAAAACCAGCCTTTCTATTTGGAGATGCCATTGATTGTAAATCCCAGACTCACCCCAAGAAGGAGTCTTGGGTTTTCAAATTTGGAAATAGAGCCATGTATCTTTCGGATATGGACAGAGATTATCCTTTGTCAGCATTCGTCTATGCTACTCATCCTCGACAAATGTTGTGGAATTTGTCTCCCAGCAATCATGGACGACCGGGTAGAATTGTTTTCAAGAGAGAGCGTGCCAATGATATGGGATACTTTGCTAGTGTTCCCAATGGAGGTGTTACTTCTATCTTTGGCCTTATGCCAGGCTCTAATCCTAGCGAAGATTCGGGTTTAATACAGCCAGTACAAACCCAGATGTTTGTCAACAAATTTATGAGGGATGCTGTATTATATCCCCAAACAAACCCCAGACTGCCAGGATGGTTGACTCCATTCAAACAGAGTTGGATCCAGATAAATCTTTGGATGATGAAGAACTTTGAGGCAGAGTTGAAAGATATTGGCTTGTATGAAGCGGTAGCTTCCACCAGTCAGGGTATTCCTCCGAATGAAAACTTATTTCTGGCCTTGATGGAGATATATATAAGTTCAACTGGAACTTTTGTCACCCCGAAAGGTGAGATGGGTCTTGCCCTTCATGAGATGCAGTTTATCTCGAAGCTGCCAATGGGGGAAGCCCCATATGAAGAATACGTTCCCTCCAACAGGGAGCTTGCTGAAATCAGAGGAGTTAACCCTCAGTTAATCGAGATATACGAAGAACTGATGTGCCACTACCTGATTTGTACCACAATGCATGAAAGTACATCCTATTTGGTGTATATCAACAAGTGGACGACTTATCTCTTCTTCCATAAAAATAAGATATCCAAAGAAGACAAAGAAAGGTTTCAGGAAAACAAAGCTCCAGTAATCAACATAGATTCGACAATCCCCTCTAACAAGGTTCGGGATATGATGATTACTTACAAATTCCCGAATAAATATCTGTCTACGAAGACTGGGAAATTTCCTGCCGGAACTGAAGCCTTGAGTTTCCTCAGATATGGTAGTCAGAAAATTTCTCGGAGAGCTTTGCTGGCAGGCTTTCTTTCTTTATGGTTGAGAAGATGGGTTGTACCGGGTATTGGTACTGTTGACAGAATCCACCGCAGTGTGCTATGGCCAGCAGTACATCTAGTTTTTAAAGTCAGGATTAACCTACTGTCAGCCATGGTATGTCGAATAAATACAGGTTTAAGGACCTTCGGCGAGGAGTTAATCAACAATGCTCCTCATCGGAATGTTTTCCCTAGAGTAGAGATGCCCTACACTTATCTGATGGGCTGGCTGTTGCATCACAACTGTAGATTGTTACCGCCAGGCCCAGGTGATGATGCGGAGGTCTTCCTCCAAAAATTTAGCAAAGCTACATGGATTGCTACGACTGTGGTAGATATCCGAGCAGTTCTGAACTATTCTTATGGTTGGAACTTCTTCTGTACCCGGCCGTAAGTTCCAGCAGATTGCTTCGGTGTCCAGTTTGAAGATGAAGTTGAAGGAAGAGTTGTATTGCCACAGCCAGTCTTTAGATGGCTTCAGTGCATCAGACCTTCTCATCTGATGTACAGAAATGAAGATAATTGTGCGTTCGAACCATACTTATCCAGTAGGTTTTCTCGCCAATTTGGGTACGGCCAACTTCATGTTGGTAATCCTTCGACTAATTTCCGTCACTATGGGAAATTACTTGACGGAGCTAGGGGTTGGAGGTATTTCGGTGCTACTCGGACTGGTGCTAAATTTAGAATTTCGACTGCCACTAGCACTACAGAACTATGTATACTCCATACGTATGCCCACTTTTACGCTTCAATTCGTTCTTTTGTCCACGGTTACAATATGAAGGGTAGTCTGAGGTGGCCTAAAGAAGGAGATATTGAGGAACAGGTCAGGGTGCCAGCAGATATCCCTGATGATACTGGCATTCTAGATCCATTTTTAGAAGTCATCCCAACAGGAGTTGGAGAACCAGCTGCAGAACCTATCATCATTGGCAAAGGCCGAAAAAGAAAACAAAGTGCAGCCGTCACATCTCCAATGAAAACTCCGAAAAAGAGGAAGAGGTCTACCACAAAAGGGTCCTCCAAACTAAGAGCCCACACTCCAGAAGAGGACATTTTGATTGAAGAAGATCCTCTTGTCGGTTCTTCTTCAATCCACCCTGGAGAAGGATCTTCAGCCCCTCCACCGATAGTTGGATCAGGAGCTATAATACTTTTGTCTCCTGGACGTCTTAGCACCTCACTCCATTTATCTTTGCCGTCCAAGGCGCGGGTTACAGAGGGTACTACTACTGTATCCATGATGATCAAGATCGTATTCCATCAGACCAACTGGCTCTTGACTTTGAGGATGATGACTGGGATGGTGATTATGATACATATCTTGAAAAAAAACGCACATATTCCAAGTATTATACAAAACCTATACGGAATTATATATCATGATTTTGTATACTAACTTATTTTTGTTCATTTTGCAGATGTCATAATTGCACCAAAGCCTGTAGTTCCTCCTCCTCAAGAAGAAGAAATCTATGAAGAAAATGAGGAGTCTAAAGAGGAAGCTTCTTCTTCAGAAGACGCAGGCGTCGAGGAGGAAGAAGTGCAAAAGCATGAGATGGAGCCTCAAGAAGAACATCCTCCATCATTTGTGGCACAACAAACACAATCTGAAGTGTCCTCCCCCGCTGAGGACCAACACAAAGAGAAGACTACAATCGACCCCACTGTAGGTGATGATGGAACTGCTGGAGAAGGACCAGACTTGAACAAAGAATCAGCTGTAGAGAGTCTCACCACAACTGAAGCAGCAGAAAATCCTGTGGAGCAATCAGTTGAAGAAGATGCTGGAGGCATGCTTAAACTTCCAACAGAAACTGAGGAAATAATAACATCCTCTACTGTCGTCACTGATCCTGTACCAGTTTCTGACAAGCCAATGCCAGAATCTGAACCAGCTCCTGTAGTTGTCACCACATCCACCAACATTACCGCCGCCAGAACTCCAGAAACGGCTGGAGTGACAAATATTGAAGACGTTGCTGCTGAGGTCCCTGGGAACCAGATAACAGTAGTAACGTCACCAGCTCCACCCCCGTCCGTTGTTACACCGATTGGAGATATAATCCCTGAAGCTTCTAGGGATCAATTGGCTATAACGGTAGTAGCAACCACGACTTCGTCTCATCCTACTGTTGCACCACTAACATCTGTTCCCGATTTCCGAGAAAGAGATCTGTTAGATATTGTTGCCAGGCCAAGTTCCAGCACAGAAATGGATCTCCTCATTGAGATTTATACTGACACCTTTTATAAGAGCCTGGCAACCTTGATAACAATGGTCCTAAATAAGGGCCTCAATTATGAAACTATGAAGACGGCAATGGCTTCGACCATCAAGAACGTTGCTTTGTTCAACGATACTGAGAGAGCTGCCGCATTGGAGAAAATTGTGGAGGACCTTGAACAGCCAACCAGAGAATATCTTAAGCTGTCAAATGAGGATGTTGAAGGCCTCATTCAGGAGGAGTATAAAACCTTAACAGCTGATTATCTTGCTCGAAAGACTACATATAATACAGCCCTCCATGAACACAGTCTGAAGGTTGCCAAAGAGAAAGCCTTTTTGACTGGCATAAAACCTGCACTGTATGGCCACAGAGTGGCTTATGACGCTATGAACATAGATATTCAGAGCAAAAATGATGAAATTCGAGCAGTCGAGGCTGAATTAGCTCGCTTGAAGGCTGAAAGGGAGAAGATGATCGAAGATCGAAATCTGCACCTCACCCAGAGCTCGATTTTAGAAGAGAAAGCCTTTGGAGCTGAATCGACTATCAGGGCCCTTGATGAAGCCAAAGAGGGTCTGATAACTACCTTCGCCAAACTTTCTTGTATTTGCACCCATGAGGCTCAACGTGCAGAGGCTTCCAAGAAGGTTATGAGTTCTCGTGGCAGACGGTTAGAAGAATTAAAGAAGTTTCTCCAAGATGTTTCCACTCCACCTTAAGAGAGTGTTTTGTCATCTTTTTGTCTTATTCATTCTGTAGTAATTCCACCAGAAATGAATGAAAGATTTGTTTTGTGATCCTATTATTTATTTGAAATTTAAACAATAGGTAAGAGGTAGAAAGCACTTATCAGAGGTAATATGGACGTGATAAGTCTCAACGTATTATATCTATCCAGAGGTAATATGAACATGATAGATGATAAAATCTTGTTTTCTGTTTTTAGAGTATACAATACTATCAGAGGTAATATGGACGTGATAGTATGTAAGAACTCATGATAGAAAAGTAGATTAATATCTATGCAGAGGTCAAATGGACATGACTGTTTGCAAAAACAAAAGTATAAAACTTTATTGATACAAACTATAATAAAGATTACAAGAATTCTGGGAAAATTACAACTATAGGAATCCAATCTTGATGACGATTGCTTTATCCCTTGGACGATGTAAACTTTGAAGACGAAGCCTTTGAAGTTAAAAACAACTCTGGAAATTGAAGGCAACAGCCTCTGAAGTTGAAGACAAAAGTCTCGGAAGAATGCAGCAGCACTTTGGCAAGAACTCCTGAACTCTCTGATTTCTGATCTCTGATCTTGATCCCCTTGAAATGAAGACTTGAAACTCTATTTATAGAGTTCTGAAAATAACTAACTTTCAGTTATTTTGGACTGCGCAAGCTGATTTGTGCAGCAACTGGTTTGTGCAGCACTGGACTGCGCAGGCAGTTATTGGATCGTGGGCCAACTATCTGAGACACATGGCATTATTTGATTGAAATACGCATGATCGTGCATAGACAGTTGACACGTAATGAGCAATTGATGGCATGAATGCCACATGTAACTGGTCAGTTATGTTGGTAGAATGTGCAAAGTGAACTGCGCAGACTTTGGTTTGCGCAGACTCAGACTGCACATGAATGGTTTGCGCAACCACGGATTGCGCATGAATGGTTTGCGCAACCACGGATTGTGCTGCCACCTGTCAGCCGCCCTCGAGCACTGTGCGGCGTCAAAAACGAGCAGTCTCCTCGTTATTCGTGTTGTCAGCTGTCAGGAAGATCTGATTTGATTTAGTCAATGATGACTTCTGCCACGTCAGCCTGCGCAGTTGGAAACCTGCGCAAACCAACCTGCGCAAAGTGATGTCTGCGCAATCTGTTGTCTGCGCAACTCATCAAAATGATGAATATCTTGAATTTTTGACTTTGTTGATTGATGCAACTTGATTTTTTAGGACCTACAAGACCCCCTTCAAAGTTTTCGAAAGTTGATTATAATTAAAATTTTGAAATACTTTGAATTTTTGAATGTTGAATCATTTTGCGCAATATGATGAGCTGTCTGCGCAAAGCGAATAGACCACAAGTTTAGGCGCAATCCGAGGCATCCGTTTCGCATTTCAAAAACTATAAATACCCCTCTTTTCGTTTTCAATTCTTTACTTTGCAATCTTTCGAGCTTTTTGAGAAGAAAACCTTCACTGTTCTCCTCCTCCGACGATTGTCATGGCCCCACGACGATCAAATGCTGTCGCTGCCGCCGCCGCGAAGGGAAAAGCTCCGGCCGAGTCTTCTGACAGGGTTGCACGGCGAGCTTCCCGACACGAATCCGCACACCCTGCTCTGAGAGGTAGTTGAACCGATCGAAAACCCCTTCTTAGGGTGATTCGACTCCCTTGAAACTCATCTCTTTTTAGAGATAAGTTCATATTGCGCCACCCTTTTTAGGGTTCGGTTGCATCAACTATCAGTTCTTCATTTTTATGAAGGCTGCATTCTTGCACAAATTGTTGATTTGTGCTGACAGGAAGTCAGCACAAACAATTAAGTTGCGCAGATATCAGCGCAAACCATTGTTTTGCGCATCCTTTTATGATGCGTAAACTGATGTTGCGCAAGTCATGTCAGCGCAATCTGAGGTTGCGCAAATCATGTCAGCGCAGTCTGAGGTTGCGCACTCTAATGTTTTATGTTTTAAAAACAGAATCTTTGTCTTGGACTAATTTTCATCTGTTTTGTTGATGCAGTTGAAGTCAATGAAGATCCAGATTACGAACATTTTGTGGGAACCCTTACAGAGTCTGAATACAAAGAAGATCTATCTCATGTCCATTACCCTCAGTATGATCTGTCGGCCTCCCGTCAGGCTATATTGATTTCTCAGGACAATGAAACTTTGATGTGTTTGATGAACGGACAGCCTTTAGAATCAGCTGATGCTGTAATTCACAAGAAACCCTTATTCCTATTCGGTGACGCCTTTGAGAGAGCCTCTCAGCCTAGGCCAAGGATGGAAGATAGGGTAGTTCACCAGCAAGATAGATCTTTTTTTATACCCGACATCGCTCGCTGCCTTCCTTTGTCACGGTACGCTCATGCAAGCTACCCTAGGAAGATGGAATGGAATATCACTCTATTTCAGGATGCTCGAGCAGGAAAAATCTTCGTAAAGAAGGGGCCACAATATAAGGATATATTTTATAGCTCTTCCGACAGATATAGTGTCCTACTGAGAGGCTTAAGACCTGGCTGCATTCCACCAGAGAACTCCTCCATGCTAATGCCTGTTAGGACACCAATATTCGCAAATGAGTTTGCGAAGGTTGAAGGAAAATATCCTGAGCAAGATATAAGAATGACTGGATTGGTGAATCCAGACTACAAGCGATGGAGTTATATCGCGAATTAGATTCTGGGAAAATTCCAAGACAGACTCCAACAAATCAACCTGTATGAAGCAGTGCATGCCACTGTATATGGATTTGCTCCCAATCCTCATATGTTCTTAGCCTTAGCTGAGAGATACAACTACAGGACCGGAACTTTCATGACCCCAGGGGGAGAGATGGGCTTTGCACTCCACGAGATGAAGTATATCTCGTTCTTGCCCATGGCAGATGCTCCGTATGAGGAGTATGTACCAACAAATGATGAGTTGAACAAGCTCAGAAAAGAGAATCCAGAGATGGTGACAGTGTTCGAAGAACTATTGTGCCATTACAAGATCTGCTCTTTATTTTACAAGAGTGCCACTGCCAATACTTGTTATTCTTTAAAGTGGCTACCATATCTGTTTCTTAATCATATAGAAGAGAAGAAAACCAAGGAGAACGATAAATGCTACCCAACCTTTTTCAAACCTTTGAGCCATACGGAGGTCAGAAAATTAATGGAACAGATTGGTCACTTTGATAAAGAAGTGATGGATGACCAGGAATATCCTCCTTTGAAGAGAGGAGACAATTTGGAAAGTTACTTGAGAATGGGCTATAGGCCCATGTCAGAAGCAGCACAATTGGCGGGATTCTTAACATACTGGCTGCGAAGGTTCGTAGTTCCCGGATCCAGTGCAGTGGATCGTTTTCACCGTGGCATCTTGTTTGCAGCTGTTAAGCTAGTCTTCGGCTATAAAATGGACTTACTATCAGCAATGACCTGTAAGCTGAACGCCAGTCTTCGTTTATATGTTGACTTGATGTTGAAAGCGAAAGGAGAGAGAGAATTCCCTCGCTTAGAATTGCCATATACATATTTGTTTGGATGGTTGCTTCTTCACTATCCAACTCTAATGGATCCTGGCATGGGACCAGTTGACGGCAGTTTTCTTCGAAGGTATTCCGATGGAAAATGGAAATATACTTCCTTATCTGAGTGTAGATTTATGTTGAATCTGAACAGAGGCTGGAACTTCTGCTACGCTCCTTTCCCTGCTGGGTATGATCAGATGCCCACGAATATGGTGGATTCGAAACTGCAGCCTCTAACTCGTGTCACTTTTGAATGATTGAAGACAATTCGACCATCTCATTTGGTCTACCGATTCGAAGAAGAGTGCTACTTAGAACCATACCTTCCAAGCCGTTTTGCTCGACAGTTTGGGTATGATCAGTTCCATGTAGGGAACGCAATTACCTGCCTCCAAGGCAAAGGTTATCTGATAGACGGAGCTAGGGCCTGGGCTTATTACAATGCCCGTGATACAAAAGCCACTTTCTCCATGCCAGTAAGGACTACTCCTCAGGGTCCTCGAATGCTTTTTACATACTCCGTGTTTTACACATCAGCGAATACTTTTGCCGAGAATTTCAATCTCGCAGATAGTTTCGCCACTGCAACAAGATTGAGAAGAGGGAGAATTGCTCCATCGATCCCTATAAATGAGGAGGCGCAGGAACCGGCAGATGCACCTCTAGAGACTACAAGGGATATTATATTCCCCCAAGAAGTGAATGCACCGCTTCGTATTTCTCTGAAGGTGGGTAAATCTCCTGCGAAGAAGAGAAGAAGAGAGAAGCCTCCTGCTCCTGTGGCGAAGAAGAAATTGATTCTTGATGTTTCTTCTGAAAAGGTGACTACCAGATCTCAATCTCGACAATTGGCCGAGACACATCAAGAAGTTGCCACTACACCAACTTTCGTGCAAAAACAAGCAGAGCCAGAAAATATAGAGAGTCCTGTTAGGCCTCTACACAGAAAGAAAAGAGTAGTTACCAGAAGAGTCTTGGAAGAGTCTTCTTCTATACAACTCCTGACTTCAGTAGATGCTGCTGCAGGACTTCTAATGGCATCTCCCACACCTGCTTCTGAATCAGGGAGCAAAACTATCGAGGAGAATGAACAGAGGGGAGATTTTGCCCCAAGAATTGAAAAGCCTAGAGAACATATTTTAGAGAAAGAACAAAGTATTGTACAACCTCATTCTCCTATTGCAGATATTACTCAACCTCCTCCTACTCCCAGGACTCTTCGTGAGGAAGAAGACCGTGAAATGATTGCAGCTCTGGAGGACTGCAGTTATAGCTTGCAGGAAGATCAGGCTGCCACTAGCAGTGGAAATGCAGCAGTAGAAGAAGAAGAAAAAGAAGAAGACGAAGAAGGTTCTTCATCCGAAAATGTTGATGAGTATTTACAAGATCCTAAAAAGGATAATGAAGAATACAATTCTCTTGATACTGTCGATGATATTTCAAATCCTAAAAAGGATATTGAAGTGGAGGCATCTGCAGAAAAAGCTGTCGATGTTGAGATAGAAATATCTCCTGAAGAAGTAGCCGACGAAGGTGTGCTAAAAGAAAATTCTGCCACCGACCCTCAAGGTATAAAACGAGATTTAACAATCTTTTCTTTTTTAAAATGAACTGATAACTAATATCTTCATTTGCAGATCTTGAGACTTTGCCAATACTTCCAACGGACCTGATTATGGTGCCTATACCAACGGTGGTTATTAGCAGTAGTCATCATTTATCTTATGGTTCTGAGGCGGGCAGCAGCCAGGCTGTTGCAGCTGAGACTACTTCTGTTCAACGGTATTCCATCCCAGTAAGGAATGAACTCGTTGTTAGACCAAACCAAGGTAACATTGCTCTTAATTTGATCTTTTTGTTCATCAACAATCAATTAGTAAAATAATAATTTTACTTTTGCAGAAGATCAAGCAGGAGGAGCAACCAGCTCTACTCTGGCTCCCTTATTTAAAGAGCCTATTGTCCAACCTTAAAGAATCGAGCAACCTGTTACCCCATCTTCATCAGGAGTTGCAGCGACTCCTGGAACTCTGGCCATCAATCAGCAAGTGGTCCAGTCATTTACCCGATGTTTCTTTGAGTCGCTGGGATCTCTCGTCCGTAAAATGATAGAGAAAGAAGGGGCTGACTTCATTTTGGTTAGGAAGCCCACTTCTTTCTTGATAAGAGCCATAAGAGACCAAGGAGACAAAGCTCAGGCCACTCTCCTTGAACATATACTGGATGAATTAGAAGTCTCCATCAAGAAGTATAAAGAACTCAAGAAGAAAGATGTAGACTCTTTAGTACAAGCTGAATTTGAGCGGCTGGCTCAAGCTGCTGATATGGAAAGGTTAACTCTTCAAAATCTGTTAGAAGCTCATTCAGCAAAATCAGCTGAATATAATTCTAAAATAGAATCAATTACCCTAGTGGCTGAAAGCAAAGGACGGCGACTTGCTGAGCTGAAGGCTGAAATTACTCGCCTCCAACAAGAGTTTGAAGAAGAAACTGTTAATCACCAACTGGTGATTGAATAATTTAATGCATTGATTGAAGAAAGGAATGAGTATGAGACCACTCATGGTGAAGAGATCACTCGCAGGACAGTAGATATGCCCATTTTTGATGAAGAAAGTAGGATGGAGGAGGCAAGAAAGATAGTAGCGTCAACACACGAAGAAGAGCTGCAGACATTGAAGCAGCAAATTGACAATCTGATTGTCCCTCCTTCTTGGTTTTGTATTTGGGTTTTGTTGCTGTAGCTGTATTTTTGTAATGTCTCATTTTTTTGATATAAAGGACATTTTGTTGTGGCTCCATTATTTATTACATATCTTATTCAGATATAAATAATAGATAGATATATTTATTGACAACTTAATCGAAAACGACAAGTTGCTGATGTAGAAGATGAACGATGATGAATCGTCAATGTATATGAAAAATGAATGAACGGGAATACCGTCAAGTAATGATGAAAGAACGGGTAAATCGTCAAATGATGTTGAAATAAACGAATTAACCGTCAAATGATAATAAATGAACGGGTTAACCGTCAAAATAGATGAACGGATGAACCGTCAGATATTAACGAATGGACGAACCGTCGGATGAGTGTAATAAATGAACGGATGAACCGTCAGATGATGATAAAGGAACGGATGAACCGTCAGGTGTTTAATGAACGGACGAACCGTCAAATGATGATGATAAATGAACGGATGAATCGTCATGTGAATGTATCGCTTCATTAATTGAGGAACTTCTGTCTATAAATATAGCAGAAATCTGACAGGAACGAACACTTCTACTCTTCAACATAAAAATGTCTTCCGGAGAAGCATCTAAGAAGGTTGAGACTGTCTCGAAGGTTCAGAAGGGCATTGAAGATCGCCCTGCCGATCCAATTCAGCCGAAGGAGGCAGAAGTAGGTAAAGGTTCGTCTGTACCCCAGCCACCGCGGGACATTTTGGACTTTCTGCTCGAACCAGGAAAGGCTAAAGAAGAAGAAGCCATGAGGATGGCCGCCTGCAAGTTTCTTGTGGGATCCAGCAAGGAGGTTCTCGGCTCTTTTGCTGATCGCATTTTTGAGAAGGACGGCAGTGGCCCTCGTCCCAATGTAGAAAAAGATGATAATGACCTTTAATATGTACTATCATATAATAAAATTTGAATTTTATTTATGAACTTGATTCTGTCTGATAATTTACAAGTATTTACATTTATACATAATACTTCTTTAAGAATTTGCCATTGATAGGCATCATAGCAACTCGACCATCAAGTTCTGAAAGTTGATAAGCTCCGTTTGAGAAGACTTTGCTTACAACATAGGGACCTTCCCATTTCGCATCGAATTTTCCTTTGCTTATATGAGTCATAGTCATAGGACGTCTGACCGTTAGAATAAGTTCTCCTTGCTGAAAGGCTCTGACCTTCACTTTACGATTAAATGTCTTTGAGATGCGGGCTTGGTATAACTCAATATGCTGTTGAGCCATTAACCGCTTTTCATCCAATGCCTCTAACTCTTGAAGTCGAAGAAGGTCATTGTTTTCTGTGGTGAGCTCATTGGCAATAGCAATCCTTAAAGAAGGAATTTGTAACTCCAAAGGAAGGACAGCTTCACAGCCATACACCAAAGAGAAAGGTGTAAAGCCTGTGGGATTGCGGACTGTAGTTCGATAGGCCCAAAGACATTCGCCAAGTTTCTCGCTCCAATTCCGTTTGTTAGTGGATACAAATTTCTTAAGGAGCTTAATAATGGTTTTGTTAAAGGCTTCAGCTAAACCATTAGCAGCAGGATTGTAGGCCATCGAAGCAACATTGTTAATCCGATGATCATCGCAGAATCTAGTGAACTTCTGACTAATGAATTGAGGTCCATTATCATGAATGATTCTTCGAGGTACACCGAATCTATAGATGACATGGTGTTTAACGAAGTTGATGACACTGCTAGTCTTGACTTCAGCCAGAGGTATAGCTTCAGCCCACTTGGAGAAGTAATCGGTTATCGCCAATATGAACCGATGTCCTCTAGAAAAAGAAGGATTAATAGGACCTATGATGTCCATACCCCAAGCTTCAAAAGGCCAGGAAGCAGCAGTCGGGTGTAAGAATTTCGAGGGTTGATGAATGAAGTCTGTATGGATTTGACAAGCACGACATTTCCTTGCATATTCATGGCATCTGATACCATAGAGGGCCAATAGTAACCCATGCGTTGGATGCGATCCTGTAATTTAGGACCAGGTTGATGTGCTCCACAGACGCCATCATGAGCTTCACGCAACACTTGTCTGGCTTCATCACCAGCTAAACAGCGTAGAAGAAGACCATCATAAGTTCGCCGATAGAGTGTTTTGGTGGTTTGATTATAATAGAATCGTAGAGATCGACGTCGAACGCTTGTAGCCTCCTTAGGATCTTCAGGGAGTATGTCATGTACTACGAAATCAATAAAAGGAGTTCTCCAATCGTCATCAATAACATTGACTTCAGCAAGATTGCTAAATTCAATATTACGATTATTTTCAATACAGAATAGTTCTCGGTTAGAAATAACCACCACCTGATGTCTTTTGATAGGGATGGCTAAGACAGCTGCAAGATTGGCCAAAGCATCGGCTTCAGTATTGCAAGCTCGTCGAACATAATCGATGAAGAAAGCTTTGAATGATGTAGCTATATTAATTGCCGCTTCATGATAAGGCACTAGGTCTTGATGACGGACTTCATAGGTTCCTCTAACCTGGTTCACAACCAGTTTAGAATCACCATAGACTTCTAAATATTCAACATTCAATTGTTTAGCTAGCTGAAGGCCGACAAGTAAAGCATTGTACTCTGCCACATTGTTAGAGTAAGGTTCATCTAAAGAGTAGGCTCTTTGGATAGTTAATCCGTCTGGAGAAACGAGAACAACTCCAACACCTGCCACAATAGCACCATTTGGTCCAATTCTTGATGCACCATCAAAGAATAGACGCCAGGTTGGAAACTCTTCGGAGATCATGTTGACTTCTAATGTCTCGTCAGGAATTTCGTCATAGAGTTTAGATGTTTCAGGCACAGGATGAGCTGCTAAGAAGTCCGCCAGCGCTTGACCTTTGACAGACTTTTGTGGAACATACACCATGTCATATTGAGCTAGCAGGATTGCCCATGTAGCCAACCGAGAATTAAGTGTACTAGGTTTCTTCATGAGTACCCGGAGAGGGTTAACTCGAGATATAACATGAATAGTTTGACCAATGATATAATGCCTCGTCTTTTGCACAGCAAACATGAGAGCCAGGCATTCTTTCTCGACCGGACTATAACGATGTTCAGTACCAATCATAGTTCGGCTAAGATAGTAGATAGCTTGTTCATGGCCTTCTTTGTTCTTTTGGGCAAGTAAAGCACCCAACGAATGGTCCATAGCACGGACATACATCAAGAATGGAATACCAGAGATAGGTGGCACCAAAACTGGTGGGTTCATAAGATATTGTTTGATATCGTCGAATGCTCGTTGACACTCTTCAGTCCAAACAAAAGATACACCCTTCTTCATTAGTTGAGTGAATGGTCTGCAGCGTCCAGACAAGTTCGAAATGAATCGCCTGATGTACGCAAGTCGGCCTTAGAATCCTCGTAGCTCTTTTAGGTTGCGTGGAGGACGCATCTCTTGGATGGCTTTGATCTTCTCGGGATCCACGTGTATACCCTTAGAGGTAATGACGAAGCCGAAAAATTTGCCACTAGATACACCCAAGAATGACTTGGTGGGATTCATCTTGAGCTGATGTTGACGCATGAGATTAAATATTGTTCTCAAATCTTGGATGTGATCTTCTTTTAGACGACTTTTAACAGCAATATCGTCAACGTAGCATTCGACTGTTTTACGAAGATGTTTTCTGAAAATGGTACTCATAGCCCGTTGGTAGGTTGCACCAGCGTTCTTGAGACCAAATGGCATCACTGTGTAACAATAGACTCCTCGAGGAGTGCGGAAAGATGTATGCTTTTCATCTTCAGGATGCATTTTGATCTGATTATATCCGGAAAATCCATCAATAAAAGATATTCTTTCGAACCCACAAGTATTGTCAATCATGACGTCTGTGATAGGAACAGGAAATTCATCTTTTGGACATGCTTCATTGAGATCTCGGAAGTCGATGCAGACTCGAACTTTTCCAGTTTTCTTCAAAACTGGGACGACATTGGCTACCCAATCAGGATGCTGCTCTTCTCGAATAAAGCCACAAGCGATGAGCTTCTTGACTTCATCATCAATTGTGTCCATCATTTCAGGCTTAAATCGCCTTTGTTGCTGTTTGACCGGTTTAGCATTAGGAAGAATGTTCAGTTTGTGAGTAGCAATCTTGGGAGCTAAACCTGGCATGTCTTCGTAACTCCAAGCAAAGACGTCAATGTATTCTTTAATAAGAAGAATCAACTCTTGCTTATCTGCTTCTGGAAGATTCTTGCTAATAAAGATTGGCCGAGGTGACTCTCTTTCCCCTACATCAATTTGAATTAGTTGATCTTCAGTAGGAGGTTCTCTTTGTTCAAAATGAAGTACCCATTAGTTATCCATATATTGAGCCCAAGGATCTATTTTTGGACTTTCTTCAACATCTTCATCACAGCCTTCCGGTAGTTCAACGGAGACCATGTTAGAAGATACGATTATACGATGGACTTCACCGATGCTGGTATCGGAATCCCATGATCTGGAATCAGAAGAATTAGAACGTTCTTCACTATCTGATTCAGAAGCCGCTGGGGATAACAGTGGAGGAGAAGTATATCCGAGACCTTTCTTGGTCCATAGTTAAGGCCGCTCTTGAAGTCGTAACCCATCTTTCGGAGGATGTTTTTTGATTGTTGACTATAACGATGGAACTGGAGACGTCCCGTATCGTTAACTTTGCTATCATCCGTATAGTTAATCTTTGTTTCCGGTCTTTTATATAAAAATGCTGGACTTTCACCTTTCTTCAAAGAAGGGTGAATACGGTAAGAATCATCTGGATCTTCAAGCGAGACTTCTGTCTGAAGAGATTGTACGACTCCCAGTGTAATTGATTGGAAGCTATCTAACATATCCAAATAACTTTTAGTATAATAAATAACATCAATATACTGGAAAGTAGGTGCTTTTTTATTGATTTGTACATCAGTATTTACAACAGGACCTTTAACCTTAGCAGGTTTGGTCAAATTAATTACAAGAGGGGGAGAAGAAGAACGTAGAGGAGGCTTATTACGACGGAGGTCGATAACAAGTGGCTCAGAAGAGGTGAGCTCCCTTTTTTCCTTGTTGCGATTTAGATCAACAATAAGTGGCTCAGAAGGAATGAGCTGCTTTTTGTCTTTGTTACGACGTAAGTCGATAACAAGTGGCTCAGAAGAGGTGAGCTCCCTTTGATTTTCATCAGCATCAACTGATTTCTTTTGAACTGGTAAGTGAATAACCAGTGGCTTGGAAGATTGAGAATGAGAAACTCGCCCCTTAACAGGTATGATAAGAGTGTCTTGAGGTACTGCTTTTTGATCTTCTTCAGTATCCATAGCCAATACCACCTTCATAAAATCATCCTTGTACATACGAGCATCGTTGCAATAAGCTTCAACACCCTTGAAAGGATAAAGATCCGCAACTTCTTTGAGAACTTGTCCTTTGTCATCAACATATTTAAAGCATCGATGAAGAGTTGATGGAACGACATTGTGTTCATGGAGGAATGGCCTTCCCATGAGAGCATTGTAAGAACAACCATGATTGTCAATGATATAAAAGGTCACCTTTGTGCGAAGATTGCCTATTTGGAGTTTTAGGCGGATCTTGCCCAAAGGTTCACTCTTTCCTTGGTTAAATCCCAGAATAGTAGTGATTGTGGTTGAAAGACTATGCACTGGTATCTTCAATGCATCTAGCATTGTCTTTGGCATAATAGTAAGTACAGACCCTGGATCTATCAGGATACGATCAACCTTCATTGAATCTACATATCCTGTATAGTAAAGAGGACGATCATGTCTATTATCTTCCATTAGCATATCATCCTGAGTGAAGGTAATGTTTAGGATCAGTTCCAAGACGCTATGACAGTGATGACAAGAGACTGGTTCTGATTCTGGCTTCTTGAGAAGAGTTAAGCAAGTTTCAGCCTGCATCAAAGCTTCACTTAGAGTTTTTCGTGTCTCTTTGGAAAGACGCAAAAGTTCAAAGATTGACAACCTAGCCAGTGTATTGGCTAATTGGGCCAATATATCAAAGTTGTAAGGCTTCTCAAGCCCAGTAGGGGATGACTTCTTTAGGGGTTTGTCAAATCGAACTTGTTGCTTGCCTTTGTCAGCCGTTGTTGGCTTGGGAGGAATTGATACTACAACTGGTGAAGATATAGAAGGGACTTCTTCAGCAGATACGGGTTGTGCCGGAGCAGGTTCGGAAGAAGAAGCAGGATCCTTTTGACCTTCAGAATGATCTTTCAAATAAGCTTTCCCTAATCTGGTGCCTAACAGAATCTCTTCGTCAACAATGGGATCAAAAGATACCATGTTGCAGATCTTAGTTTTGCCTTTAGAACGAGTTTTCTCCTTGGAAGAAGAGGACACCTCGAATTCTGTAGCAAGATCAGGATGGATCCACATAATTTCACCGTTATCAAGAGATAAGGGAACAAGACCTTCATTGGATGGAAGCGGGAGATTCTCAATCTCAAGGGTTGCTTTAGGAATTGGAATGACACCGTGCTGTATCATCTGCGGAGGGAAATCCCCAAATTGGACTGAAACCATATTTGCAGTAACAATCTTCTCATCTTGTTGCAAAGTGACTATACCAGCATTGACAAGCTCTTGAATCTTACCTTTGAGCACATAGCATGCTCGAGTAGGATGTCCAATAAATCGGTGATAGATACAATACTTGGGATGATCAGTCTTATTGACTTCATCAGGTTTCTTTGGATCAGGAAGTTGAATTTTATTGCTTTTGAGTAAACATTCAAAGATACTTGCAGTGTCATTCTCATCAAAAGAATATTCCACTTTTGGACGAGGTTCCCTCGGTGGAGGTGCAGAAGGAGTAGGAGTAGATGTAGGTGGGGCCACATTGACAGCCAAAGATTCTTTATTTTTGTTCAAGTTAATGTTCAAAGTTTCTTTCGCTTTGCGATTGTTCTGACGATTGTTACCACCTGAATTCTGATGCTCATCGCGATCAGGGTTAGACATTTGTACCCCCAATTGTTTGAACTTGTCGGCACTTACTTCAGCAGCTTTGGCGTTGACGATGAATGAGGGCCAATCTTGGAATTGGGTAGATCCCGTCCACATACTGATAATAGGCAAAAGATTTGCCTTACAAGTATCAATAGTGACAGCAGCTGGAGTTCCAGGAGGCATTTTCAAAGCTTTACGATGGAACCGTTCAATAAAGCTCTCAGCAGTTTCATTATGTTTTTGTTTGATTTTGTTGAGAGCTGACATAGTCATATCATTAAATCCTTCATAGAACCGTTCCAGAAAGATTTGTTTGAGACCTGAAAAGGATGTGATGCAACCATCGGGCAAACTTCTGTACCAGTCGTATGCTACGTCGGCTAAACAACCGACGAACACTCTGGTAAGAAGAGCGTCATTTGGCTGAAGTTGAACAGTCATTACCTCAAAATGATTGATGAATTGACTCGGGGAAGTACTGCCATCGAACAGAGAGATTATAGGGATTTTGTACTTTGGGGGAAACGGGAGTCCTTCCATTCAACCGGATAGGGCTGTTTAATCCCCAACCTTTGTAGATTGTCTTTCTCTTTAAATGCTTCAAATTGGGTTCGTAAGAGTTTGACAGCTTCATTGGCGTCTTCTGATGAAGAAGAAGGAGCAGGTTGAGTTGTAGTGATAGGAGGAGGAACAACGTTGTAAGCACTACCCCCAGCTCCTGACTGGCTAGGCGTAGTTTGTACTTGCACTTGTACAGGAGGCATTTGGGGAGGCACTACCCCCAGCCCAGTATTGGCAGGTATTGAAGATGCTATGATCTCTGGACTAGTAATAGGTGCAGTTGGGGGTGTAACATGCTGTGCTACAATGATGGAATGTATACTAGCAACCATCTCAGCCATGGTTTTTAATTTGTCTTCAAGTGCAGCAATTCGCTGTTCCTGATTTGCGGAGGTTGAAGCATCTGGATCATCGGTGACAACATAAGCCGTCACTTCTCTTGGCACAGTGGAAGATACTGTTTGTTCAGAACTTTCACTGTATGCATCATAATCAGAGAACGAATCATCTCCTGACTGGGAAACAGGAAGATGACTTGAAGGATTTTGAGGAAGATTCCTTTGACCGATTGTATCTCGGCTTCGAGAACGGATATGTTGAAATACTCCTTCAGAAGATTCTTGAAGTAATTCCAAATACCGTTGGCTTGGCTTGCGGAGTCTACCATGCTTAGAGCATCTTTTACCCCCAGTGTCTCGGGAAGTCATGTTAACAGAAGCATACAAAACTTCGTCTTCTTCTGACATAGGTTCAGATTTAGCAAAAGTTAAACGATCGAAGACAGATCGTTTTGTCGTTTGACAACAGCATTGGATGATGACTTTATGATTACAGTGATGATCAGATGGTTGAGATGGAGATATTGAGACATTATCCTGTTTTTGTCTTAGATGTTCTCGAAGATCTACAACAGGACGAGGAAAGTTCCGAGGGATCTGTTCTTTGATAACATTTGGAACATGATTCTGATTCTTCAAATGTTTAGTCCCTTGAGTATACAGGGAAGTACTCACTTATTGGCATAAGTGTCAGGATTTTTGACCTTGGAGATTTGTTTCTGATGATGTTTGACCTTCGGCATCGGCTGTTTGCGTTTTACCGAAGTGGATCGGTTAAGATAAGTTCTGAGGTCAGCAAATTCACCCCCAGGAGTTTCTGTTTGAGACACTAACAGTTTTCCCTGTCTGGAACGACAAATTTGGAGAGTCAGAAGATCCTGAAATTCTGCTATCGGAGTAGGTAGAATACCTCTTTGATTAGTACAAGTACTCTTGTTATAAAGGAAAGAAGAATCCTTGTTTGCCAGAGTTCTTGAATTGATTGGTGCCGAGACACATTGAGATGGATCCTCTTCAGTAAAGACTGAAGAAGACTGAGAAAAGACCAAAGGGCCTTTTCCCTTGTTTTGAGATGAAGGGTTAGCTAAAGAGCGTTTCCCTCTGTTATCTTCCAAGTCATGAGACAAGGAAGTTTGAGAAAAGACCAATAGGCCTTTTCCTTTACTTTGAAGAGAAGGAGGAATAGTCAAAGGACTACCCTCAGTGGATTGCGCAGAAGCAATAGGGTGTTTGGGAAGAGGAGTAGAATCTCTTCTTTTATTGTGAGAAGAAGGGAATTTAGCCAAAAGGCTATTTTTCTTGGATTGCGCAGACTTGGTTTGCGCATGGGTGGAAGGTGCACTAGTCATTTGTGCATTAGAAGCTTTGGTAGAAAGTGCATCAGGAGTCTTTGTCTTAGAGGCTTGGGATGCATTTTAGTTACTGGAGTGCTATTTTGCGCAGGAAAAGCCACTGCCAATTGCGCCAGAGTCATAGGAGTCTTCTGTTTTGACAAGGCAGCATATGAAGTAGCTTGCACAACAGTTGCAGCAAACTACGCAGCCTTGACTGCAACAGATTGTGCAGCAGTTGCTGAGACAGACTGTACAACAGTTGACACAGCAGTTTGTGCAGCAGTCTGACTAGCAAATTGTGCAACAGTTGGCACAGCATCCTTGGTGGCAAAACTGTCAGATTGTGCAGCAGACTTGGAGACCCAAACTGAGCGCACTTTGCTCTTGGCAGAAGTGACTGCAGTACGGGGAGTGGTCTTGGAGTTGAGCATCGCCTCGTAGGCTGTCTGGTTGACCTTAACAACCAGCGTCTTCTGCGTCTTCCCGATAGACGCTACGTCACATTGAGTTGCTACTTTCTCGTCGGAGGAGAAAGTTGTCCCCAGCAGAGTCGCCATTTTGTTTGCAAAAACAAAAGTATAAAACTTTATTGATACAAACTGTAATAAAGATTACAAGAATTCTGGGAAAATTACAACTATAGGAATCCAATCTTGATGACGATTGCTTTATCCCTTGGACGATGTGAACTTTGAAGACGAAGACTTTGAAGTTAAAAACAACTCTGGAAATTGAAGGCAACAGCCTCTGAAGTTGAAGACAAAAGTCTCGGAAGAATGCAGCAGCACTTTGGCAAGAACTCCTGAACTCTCGGATTTCTGATCTCTGATCTTGATCCCCTTGAAATGAAGACTTGAAACTCTATTTATAGAGTTCTGAAAATAACTAACTTTCAGTTATTTTGGACTGCGTAAGCTGATTTGTGCAGCAACTGGTTTGTGCAGCACTAGACTGCACAGGCAGTTATTGGATCGTGGGCCAACTATCTGAGACATATGGCATTATTTGATTGAAATGCGCATGATCGTGCATAGACAGTTGACACGTAATGAGCAATTGATGGCATGAATGCCACATGTAACTGGTCAGTTATGTTGGTAGAATGCACAAAGTAAACTGCGCAGACTTTGGTTTGCGCAGACTCAGACTGCGCATGAATGGTTTGCGCAACCACGGATTGCGCATGAATGGTTTGCACAACCACGGATTGCGCTGCCACCTGTCAGTCGCCCTCGAGCACTGTACGGCGTCAAAAATGAACAGTCTCCTCGTTATTCGTGTTGTCAGCTGTCAGGAAGATTTGATTTAATTCAGTCAATGATGACTTCTGCCACGTCCGCCTGCGCAGTTGGGAACCTGCGCAAACCAACCTGCGCAAAGTGATGTCTGCGCAATCTGTTGTCTGCGCAACTCATCAAAATGATGAATATCTTGAATTTTTGACTTTGTTGATTGATGCAACTTGATTTTTTAGGACCTACAATGACAGATAGGAAAAACAAGTAGGTTTTAATATTCATCCAGAGGTCTTAAGAACATGATAAATAATAAATCTAATTAATCGACTGATAAGATAGAAGATTAATTTCTGTTTGCGAGTATACAATATTATCAGAGGTAATATGGACGTGATAGCATGTAAGAACTCATGATAGAAAAGCAATTAGGTTTGACATTTATTCAGAGGTCTTGATAACATGATAAATAACAAATCTAAATTCATATACCAACTGGTGAGATGAAAGAAAGAGATGAGTAATCAGCTTAACCAAACCTTGGTAGCTGGGGAATAAGAAAACAGGTGTCATTGAAGATATACTCCATTATTGATAAAAGAATGAATGAATTAATATATCTTTCAAGAAAGAGAATATCATCCTCAAGGATCATTCTCAAATGGTTCTGATTCATCATCGGCTTGAACCATATTGACTGAGAATATTTGTCCAGATTCACAATATGAGGAACGAGACATATCGGATTCGATGAATAGAATTTTTTCCGAATCTGATGATTGCGAAGTGCTAGAAGAGAATTCTTCTTGTATATCGTCATTAAACATGTGGGACGGATCATATCCCAACCCATGACGAGTCTTCTGGTAAAACGGATCACCGCATAATGGTAGTCGTCTACCCTTGCCTTGATTAAGACCTTGCATAGTCTTCAAATCATACCCCATGTTCTGGATGATCTTGATAGATTGCTGACTGTATTTGTCAATTCGGATTCTTCCTTTATCGTTATCCTTCAGATTATCTGTCTGAATAACAGAAATATTTCTAGCCAGGCCAAACACAATTTGACGCTTGCTTTTCTTATCAGATGGGACCACGAAATAGGATTCTTCATGACGTCTGAAGTTTACGCAAGCTTGTGATGAAGCGGCTACAGGAAGCAGATAGGGAGAAGATGTCAAGAACTTTTGAGCATAAGGTCCGACATCGACATGAAAAGGAAAAGAATTCTCCTTATGATCAATGTATAAAGTTTCTTCCGGTTCTATGTTGTCTTTATATTGATGACTTTGATTATCAGAAGATAACGCCATTCTCTCAATAAACTTGACAGCCATATACTCGAACAGGAAATTTTCATTGATATAAAAAAGTACAGAATGATCAATATTTACATCATTTACAATCTGATTGCTACGCTTCAGATTAATCAACAGTGGACCATCATCCGTCTTCTGCGTAGATTTGCCAAGATTGACGATCAATGGTTATTCTGGATCATTCGTACAAGAAGTACGCCCTTTGACCTTGATCATAAAAGGTTGAACTTGGTTCTTAGCAGGAATATTTATTGATCCCTCAGATGAAGTTTGAGTTCTTCCTTTAACCTTGATTACCAAAGGTTGATCATTGACAGGTTGGGATTGGATTCGTCCCTTGACTATGATCTTCAAAGGTTGCTCCTCTGGCGGATCTTTATTAATAGACTGATCCTCAGATAATGATTGATCTTCAGCCATGTCTGATATATCTTTCACATGCTCTTGTTTATAAAGCCTTGAATCAAAGAAGTAGGCTTCGACACCCTTGAACGGATTAATATCAGCGAACTCAGTTTTCACAACTCCTTGGGAGTCCACATACTTGAAACATTGGTGAAGAGTTGAAGACACAATATTGTGCTCATGAATCCATGGTCTTCCAAGAAGAATATTGTAGGATACATCCGAGTTGATAACATAGAAAGTTACCATAGTTCGAAGATCACCAATCTGAATCTGCAGACGAATCTTCCCCAGTGGTTTGCTCTTGCCAGAGTTAAAACCGACTATCGTAGTACTAGTGTAAGTCAGCTCACTAGTAGGAATCCTCAGGGGTCTTAGCATACTCTGAAGAATTATACTAATTGAAGACCCAGGATCAATGCAAATCCTGTCAATTTCAGTGGATCCGATATACCCAGTGTAGCACAGAGGCCTATCATGCTTGTTGTGTTTCAATAGCATATCCTCTTGTGTAAAGGTGCTGTTGGGAATTGCTTCCATCACACTATGATATTGCGGACATGACACTGGTATATTATCAGGAGTCTTGAGTTGAGCCAAGCATGAATCTGCTTGAAGTAAAGCTTCACCCAAAGTCTCTCTGCTTTCTCTGGAGAGGCGAAGCAGTTCAAATATAGATAGTCTAGCCGGAGTATTGGCTAACTGAGCTAGAATGTCAAACTTGTAAGGCTTCATCACCACCCCCTGATTGGAAGCAGACTTCAATGGGGTATCAAAGCGTACTGCCTTCTGTTTCCCCTTTTCAACCACAGACGGTTTAACAAGAACAGGAGAAGGTTGAACTGGTAGAGTTTCCACTACATCTTCTACTTCTTTGGAGGATCCCTCATAGTCTTTGTGGTACTCTTTTCCAGATCTTGTACCAGCAAAAGTTTCTTCTTCAGACTTAGGAGAAGAAAGTACCATATTACAGGATTTAGTCTTTCTTCCCTTAGCCTTCTTCTTGTGAGGGTTGTTACGAGGAACTTCAGAACCCAATCCAGCAGTGGAATTCTGATTTTGAATTTGTAAAGGAAGACGTATTCCTTTATCATAATTCAAACCTTCTGCTTTTTGAAAGTCATAACCCATCTTCCTCATGAGAAGGACATATTGCTGACTATACAAGTGGATAGGCAGTGAGCTTTGGACAGGTGTTTCAGTACAGGAAGAGGAAGAAACCTCTGTAACTACAGGAGAATGAAGCATAGACGTCTCTGTAGTTAAGAGAGGAGAAGGATTCGGGATACGAGGAGAAATCCCTGTTGGAGCTTTTTCATAAGCAGCAAAAACTTGTTGTGCCCGGTATAAAGGAACACTATTCATGGCTAGCCACTGCTGATGAGTAAGCTTGAGCTTGGTAGGAGGAGCTAGACTTGGAGGACAGATGTTTAGTCCTTTTAGTCTATCTTCTAGAGGAAGGCCATCCCATAGATGATCCAAGTCATCAGGATTTGGAATAACATGAGAAAATCATATTGCAGGTTTTGACTTTTTTACCTTTTTTGGATTTTAAAGTTTTACCTTCATTTTCCAATTCAGGTACTAAGTCAGGATGTACCCACATGATTTTACCATTCTTCAATGTGAGGGCAGCAATCCTGTATTTTCTTCCCTGGCAGGCGGGATATTCACGATCTTCATCGTCGCCTTCAAAATTGGGATAATTCCATCTGGGACTTGTTGTGGAGGAAAATTCCCGAACTGAAGAGAAACTATATTGGTCGTAACCGTATGGTCATCATTGGTCAAAGCGATAGCACCACCATTTATCATCTCTTGGATCTTCTTTTTCAAGACATAGCAAGCACTGGTAGGATGATTAATGTATCTATGATAGATACAGTATTTGGGATTGTCAGTCAGATTCACCTCATTAGGCCTTTTTGGCTCTGGAATCTGAAGTTTACCACTTTTCACCAGACATTGAAATATCCCTGGGATATCACTTTCGTCAAAAGGGTATTCTTCCTTTGGCCTGAAAGATTCCTGATTATTTGGCGTCGTTTTGTTCTTGGAAAGATTGACCATAAGAGTATCTTTTCCTTTCACATTACGATTGCCAGGATTATTACCAGGATTACTTTTCTTTTCTTTATCTTCTGAAGCGAAAATCATCCCGTGTTCATGAGCCAACCTACCATTGGTCTCGGCAGAAACTGCTGCAATGATAAACGAAGCCCAATCTGTGAATTGGGAACCTGTGAAGACAGCAATAGATGGTCGCAGATTCATCTTGTATGTATCAATCAACGCTGAATCTGGCATACCAGGAGGCATCTTTAGAGTAGCCTGTCGGAAACGTTCAATGAACGTCCGAGTATCTTCTTTCTCCTTTTGTTTGATTTCTATTAAGGAGGACATGTTCATGTCCATACCTCCTTCATAGAAGCAGGAGAGAAACATTGCCTTGAATTCGTCAAAAGACGAAATAGAGTTATCGGGTAAGCTACGATACCAGTCGTAAGCTGAACCCGTCAGGCACCCGATGAATACTCGAGTGAGAAGAGCATCATTTTTCTATAAGTGTACAATCATAATATTAAAGTAATTGATATATTGACTGGGAGATGCTTTTCTATCGAATAAAACCATGGATTGCGGCTTGAACTTCGGTGGAAAGGGTACATCATTCCAATGAGGAGGATAAGGTTGCTTAATCCCTAACCTCTGGAGCTGATCTTTGTGCCTCAAAACTTCAAACTGTGCTTTGAGTTCACGCACTGCTTGAATGGCTTCACTGGTTTGAGGAAGCACATTTGATTGAATAGTCGTTGGATGTACCGTAACCCCCACTGGAGGTGGTACATCTTCTGGAATGATGGGATCTGGAGATGCAGAATTTTGATTAACAGCAGGCTCTTGAATATTCAAAGGTATATCAGCCCCTTAACTATCTTGAGTTTGTGCTGCTACTGGTACCGGAGTTATTACTGTAGGTTGAGCAGTTTGCTGATTCAAAATTATCTGATGTATGCTTTGCACCATGTTAAGCATGTCTTTCAATGATTGCTCCACAGCAGTGAGACGTTGTTCCGTATTAGCAGATGACGTCTCTGGTTCATCTCCAACAGCGTAGGATTCAACCTCTCTTGAAGATACAGAAGGATTTGTATAGAAGTATGAATCCACACTGTCAGTCTCGGACTCAAAAGATTGAGTGCCCCCAGCTTCTGAATCAGAAGTCTGTATTTGTCTTTGTCTTCTTGATCGAGTATTTTGATATACCCCTTCAAAGGAATCAAGAAGTCTGTTGAACTGTTGTTGACCTGGAGTTTGGGACATGTTCCGTCTCGGACGTCGTCCTCTGTTAGTATGAGATGCCATATTGACTGATGCATATGACAGCTCATGTTCTTGGTCTTCAGCTTGATGTTGAAGCGAATTAAAACTCAATCGATCAAAAACTGACCGTTTTGAAGCTGAACAACAACAATTGATCACAACCTGGTGATATTCACAATGATGTTTTTCTTGGAGGAATATTACCGGGGATTGTCTGTTCTTACGTTTTTGCATTAGCAATTCACGTAAATCAGAAGGAACAGATGGAGTATTCTTCTTTATTACATTTGGGGTAGAAAAATGTTTAGTTCCTTGTGTATAAAGAAGATTACTGGCTGTATTCGCAGAACCAAACTGTACATTTTTACGCGTTTGGAGTTGTGTGCGTAAATCCTGAAATTTAGCACGAAGGACTCCATTTTCATGGCGTGTAATTTGTAAGTTTGGTACTTTGTGTAAAGCAGTATAAGAAGGTTGTTGGTGTAGGACAGAAGCTTTACCAATGACATTTTTACGCTGTACACGTTTAGGTACATTCACATTAGATGTGCCAACATCGTTATGAATTTTATCTATACTATCAAAGACATGAGACTTACCTTTACGCGTGGAGCGTAAAAATTGATTATCTACCACGTCACAGACGGGAGATTTTGCTTTACGCGAGGAGCGTAATTTATTTGGGCCTACCACGTCACCGACGGGAGACTGATTCTTACACTCAGAAGCATAAACTTTAGAGTCTGCCCCATTACGAATGGGAGATTCATTCTTATGTACTGAGCGTAAAATTTGGTTCTTACCCACTGAGCGTAAAACTTGGTTCTTACGCAGTGGGCGTGAAACCTGATTATCTTCACCGTTATGAACGGGAGATAAATCGTCACACTTAGAGAGCGATGCCGAAGTAAGGACTGTCTCGTTATGAATGGGAGCCTCTACGACAGGAGTGGGAAGAATTCCCTTGCTATCAGAAGCAACAGAGAGATCAGCACCTACTTTGGATTTAGGAATCCAAACTTTTCGTGCTTTGCGAGACTTTTGAACATTGGAATGACGAGAACCACCCCCAATTCGGAGCATTTCTTCATAGGCAGTCTGGTCGAAGTGTACAACCAGAGTCTTCTTGGTCGAACCGACCGAAACATCATCATATTGAGCAATCGCCTCCTCGTCAGAGGAGAAGGTAGTCCCCAGCAGAGTCGCCATTTTGTTTCACTTAACAAAATTGCCAAACAAAAGTTGGATTTTGAAAATAAAACGAGAAAAAGTACAAGAAGTACAAATTTGATTCTGGGAAGTATTGCTATGGAAGTCTGATCTGTAAATGATCACTTTGTTTCTTGGACCATATGATGATGATGAAGATCACTGCTTGAAGTAGAACAACTTGGAAGAACTAAGTCACCAGAAAGGTATCGACGCACTTGGACACTGATGGCGAGGCCGAATGCTTTCCTGCTTTGCTTCACTCTGTTCTGAAAGAAAAGTTGAAGAAGAATGCTCTGGAGAATCAAAATCTCGAAGTTCTGATCTCTGTATTCTCTCCTGTCTCTCTGTCTTTCTGTCCGCCCTTGTTATAAGAAAAATAAGTCTATTTATAGACTTGGGCTCTTGTACGTAAAAACTCAGCAAAAGTTCCATCTTTACGCTAACAACTACCACCCATGATCGAAGCCATCCTCTGCATATGTTGACGTGTGTCCCATCACTTCAGTAAGGATAGGATGCATGTACACACGTTCTTCGAAAAGAGTGGCATGAAAGCCACGTAAGCAAACCATGTTCCAAACTGGTGGAGGAGAATAGGGCGTAAAAATAGCCCAATATACTCTGAGCGTAAAGCAGTGGATTTGGCGTAAAATAGCCTTGACATAGACTTCCCGCGTAAAGTGGTTATTAAATAACCTTGAGCGTAAAAGCAGCTCAAATAGACTTTACGCACACGTCGACTGTTGAGCGTAAAGGCTCATATAATCTTCGTGCGTAAAAGAAGCCGTAGTGTGAGCGTAAAGTAGCTCAATCCACACACTAAATGACAACATTGGTCTCTGTGTAAAGACAAATCCTTTGTGATATATGCCATCATTAATATCTTCATGTCAGAGTTTGCATTAAATGCAAGATTTGACAGCTTTGTCCAGCGTAAAAGTGGCTGCTCTGTCCTTGGCGTAAAATCATAGGTGTAGACCCAAGCGTAAAATTATCAGCCTTCTTAGGTGTAAATTGATTGGCCTAGTCTTGAGCGTAAAGAAATTACCCGTTCTGCTAGGCGTAAAGTAGATCACTTATGAATGAGATGACTCTTTCTTTGAAGCACTTTTTACGCTCCTACAAGACCCCCTTCAAAGTTTTCAAATATCTCCAAAATTTGAAACACTTTGAACAGAAGCGTAAAAGTTAAGGTTTGATCTGCCAGCGTAAAATTTGGGATACGCAACCGTCATCTGCGTAAAAGCGGGGATATCCAACAGTCGGTTTTGAATCTCTCTATAAATAGGTCTTTTTAGAGAGAGAAAATACTTTTACTCATCTTCTTAAATTCCTTTGCCCTTTCTTTCTTCGAAACTCTGATCTGATGGCTCCTAAGAAATCATCCGCCGCCGGTAGCAAGGGGAAGAAACCAGCCATTGATTCCTCATCGACTGATCATATGAAAACCTCCACTCAGTCATCAATACCACAACGAAATCCCAACCCGGCCGTGGCTCCGCCTATGATGGGTAAAACCCTATTCTTTGGCTAGGAAAAGACCGTCGAGGAAGAAGAAGATAAACCAAACTTTCAGCTTTTTACGCCCACGTTGTACGTGTTAGCGTAAAACTGAAACAACATCATACGCCCACATTGTTCGTGTCAGCGTAAAAGATAAAAAAGACTACGCCCACGTTACACGTGTCAGCGTAAAATTTGGTTTTACGCCCACAGTTAATGTGCTAGCGTAAAACTTAACTACGCTCATGTTTATACATGCCAGCGTAAAAAGTTGTATTACGCTCATATTACTATGTGGTAGCGTAAAATTCATCAATCATTGAGAGATTTTGTCGAACAAAGACTTCATAAGCTTTTCATCAACTTTTAGTAATCATAAAAAACTTTGAACTAACTTGATCTCTTTTGTTATTTTACCAGTGGATTTGTAAGTTCACCCTCTCGCTGAAGTTTTCGGATCGTCAGTTGGCATGGTGGGTTCGAACTATTTGGAAGATTTATCTTATGTCCAATTTCCTCAGTCAAACCCCGAATATCTGATAGAGAGGGCACAGTTGATAGCAGCTCAAGGGGATAGGCTGTTGCTATCCATGATAAATAGGGAATTGTTGAGTTCACTAGATGGACAACACTTCGCAAAACCAGCCTTTCTATTTGGAGATGCCATTGATTGTAAATCCCAGACTCACCCCAAGAAGGAGTCTTGGGTTTTCAAATTTGAAATAGAGCCATGTATCTTCCGGATATGGACAGAGATTATCCTTTGTCAGCATTCGTCCATGCTACTCATCCTCGACAAATATTGTAGATTTTGACTCCTAGCAATCATGGATGACCGGGTAGAATTGTTTTCAAGAGAGAGCGTGCCAATGATATGGGATACTTTGCTAGTGTTCCCAATGGAGGTGTTACTTCTATCTTTGGCCTTATGCCAGGCTCTAATCCTAGCGAAGATTCGGGTTTAATACAGCCAGTACAAACCCAGATGTTTGTCAACAAATTTATGAGGGATGATGTATTATATCCCCAAACAAACCCCAGACTGCCAAGATGGTTGACTCCATTCAACCAGAGTTGGATCCAGATAAATCTTTGGATGATGAAGAACTTTGAGGCAGAGTTGAAAGATATTGGCTTGTATGAAGCGGTAGCTTCCACCAGTCAGGGTATTCCTCCGAATAGAAACTTATTTCTGGCCTTGATGGAGATATATATAAGTTCAACTGGAACTTTTGCCACCCCGAAAGGTGAGATGGGTCTTGCCCTTCATGAGATGCAGTTTATCTCGAAGCTGCCAATGGGGGAAGCCCCATATGAAGAATACGTTCCCTCCAACAGGGAGCTTGCTGAAATCAGAGGAGTTAACCCTCAGTTAATCGAGATATACGAAGAACTGATGTGCCACTACCTGATTTGTACCACGATGCATGAAAGTACATCCTATTTGGCGTATATCAACAAGTGGACGACTTATCTCTTCTTCCATAAAGATAAGATATCCAAGGAAGACAAAGAAAGGTTTCAGGAAAACAAAGCTCCAGTAATCAACATAGATTCGACAATCCCCTCTAACAAGGTTCGGGATATGATGATTACTTACAAATTCCCGAATAAATATCTGTCTACGAAGACTGGGGAATTTCCTGCCGGAACTGAAGCCTTGAGTTTCCTCAGATATGGTAGTCAGAAAATTTCTCGGAGAGCTTTGCTGGCAGGCTTTCTTTCTTTATGGTTGAGAAGATGGGTTGTACCGGGTATTGGTACTGTTGACAGAATCTACCGCAGTGTGCTATGGCCAGCAGTACGTCTGGTTTTTAAAGTCAGGATTAACCTGCTGTCAGCCATGGTATGTCGAATAAATGCAGGTTTAAGGACCTTCGGCGAGGAGTTAATCAACAATGCTCCTCATCGGAATGTTTTCCCTAGAGTAGAGATGCCCTACACTTATCTGATGGGCTGGCTGTTGCATCACAACTGCAGATTGTTACCGCCAGGCCCAGGTGATGATGCGGAGGTCTTCCTCCAAAAATTCAGCAAAGCTACATGGATTGCTACGACTGTGGCAGATACCCGAGCAGTTCTGAACTATTCTTATGGTTGGAACTTCTTCTGTACCCGGCCGCAAGTTCCAGCAGATTGCTTCGGTGTCCAGTTTGAAGATGAAGTTGAAGGAAGAGTTGTATTGCCACAGCCAGTCTTTAGATGGCTTCAGTGCATCAGACCTTCTCATCTGATGTACAGAAACGAAGATAATTATGCGTTCGAACCATACTTACCCAGTAGGTTTGCTCGCCAATTTGGGTACGACCAACTTCATGTTGGTAATCCTTCGACTAATTTTCGTCACTATAGGAAATTACTTGACGAAGCTAGGGGTTGGAGGTATTTCGGTGCTGCTCGGACTGGTGCTAAATTTAGAATTTCGACTGCCACTAGCACTACAGAACTACGTATACTCCATACGTATGCCCACTTTTACGCTTCAATTCGTTCTTTTGCCCACGGTTACAATATGAAGGGTAGTCTGAGGTGGCCTAAAGAAGGAGATATTGAGGAACAGGTCAGGGTGCCAAGCAGATATCCCTGACTGATACTGGCATTCCAGATCCATTTTTAGAAGTCATCCCAACAGGAGTTGGAGAACCAGCTGCAGAACCTATCATCATTGGCAAAGGCCGAAAAAGAAAACAAAGTGCAGCCGTCACATCTCCAATGAAAACTCCGGAAAAGAGGAAGAGGTCTACCACAAAAGGGTCCTCCAAACCAAGAGCCCACACTCCAGAAGAGGACATTTTGATTGAAGAAGATCCTCTTGTCGGTTCTTCCTCAATCTACCCTGGAGAAGGATCTTCAGCCCCTCCACCGATAGTTGGATCAGGAGCTATAACACTTTTGTCTCCTGGACGTCTTAGCACCTCACTCCATTTATCTTTGCCGTCCAAGGCACAGGTTACAGAGGGTACTACTACTGTATCCACTGCTGATCAAGATCGCATTCCATCAGACGAACCGGCTCTTGACTTTGAGGATGATGACTGGGATGGTGATTATGATACATATCTTGAAAAAAATGCACATATTCCAAGTATTATACAAAACCTATACGGAATTATATATCATGATTTTGTATACTAACTTATTTTTGTTCATTTTGCAGATGTCATAATTGCACCAAAGCCTGTAGCTCCTCCTCCTCAAGAAGAAGAAATCTATGAAGAAAATGAGGAGTCTGAAGAGGAAGCTTCTTCTTCAGAAGACGCAGACGTCGAGGAGGGAGAAGTGCAAAAGCATGAGATGGAGCCTCAAGAAGAACATCCTCCATCATTTAGTGGCACAACAAACACAATCTGAAGTGTCCTCCCCCGCTGAGGACCAACACAAAGAGAAGACTACAGTCGACCCCACTATAGGTGATGATGGAACTGCTGGAGAAGGACCAGACTTGAACAAAGAATCAGCTATAGAGAGTCTCACCACAACTGAAGCAGCAGAAAATCCTGTAGAGCAATCAGTTGAAGAAGATGCTGGAGGCATGCTTAAACTTCCAACAGAAACTGAGGAAATAATAACATCCTCTACTGTCGTCACTGATCCAGTACCAGTTTCTGACAAGCCAATGCCAGAATCTGAACCAGCTCCTGTAGTTGTCACCACATCCACCAACATTACCGCCGCCAGAACTCCAGAAACGGCTGGAGTGACAAATATTGAAGACGTTGCTACTGAGGTCCCTGGGAACCAGATAACAGTAGTAACGTCACCAGCTCCACCCCCGTCTGTTGTTACACCGATTGGAGATATAATCCCTGAAGCTTCTAGGGATCAATTGGCTATAACGGTAGTAGCAACCACGACTTCGTCTTATCCTACTGTTGCACCAATAACATCTGTTCCCGATTTCCGAGAAAGTGATCTGTTAGATATTGTTGCCACGCCAAGTTCCAGCACAGAAATGGATCTCCTCGTTGAGATTTATACTGACACCTTTTATAAGAGCCTGGCAACCTTGATAACAATGGTCCTAAATAAGGGCCTCAATTATGAAACTCTGAAGACGGCAATGGCTTCGACCATCAAGAACGTTGCTTTGTTCAACGATACTGAGAGAGCTGCCGCATTGGAGAAAATTATGGAGGACCTTGAACAGCCAACCAGAGAATATCTTAAGCTGTCAAATGAGAATGTTGAAGGCCTCATTCAGGAGGAGTATGAAGCCTTAACAGCTGATTATCTTGCTCGAGAGACTACATATAATACAGCCCTCCATGAACACAGTCTGAAGGTTACCAAAGAGAAAGCCTTTTTGACTGGCATAAAACCTGCACTGTATGGCCACAGAGTGGCTTATGACGCTTTGAACATAGATATTCAGAGCAAAAATGATGAAATCCGAGCAGTCGAGGCTGAATTAGCTCGCTTGAAGGCTGAAAGGGAGAAGATGATCGAAGATCGAAATCTGCACCTCACCCAGAGCTCGATTTTAGAAGAGAAAGCCTTTGGAGCTGAATCGACTATCAGGGCCCTTGATGAAGCCAAAGAGGGTCTGATAACTACCTTCGCCAAACTTTCTTGTATTTGCACCCCTGAGGCTCGACGTGCAGAGGCTACCAAGAAGGTTATGAGTTCTCGTGGCAGACGGTTAGAAGAATTAAAGAAGTTGCTCCAAGATGTTTCCACTCCACCTTAAGAGAGGTTTTGTCATCTTTTTGTCTTATTCATTCTGTAGTAATTCCACCAGAAATGAATGAAAGATTTATTTTGTGATCCTATTATTTATTTGAAATTTAAACAATAGGTAAGAGGTAGAAAGCACTTATCAGAGGTAATATGGACGTGATAAGTCTCAACGTATTATATCTATCCAGAGGTAATATGAACATGATAGATGATAAAATCTTGTTTTCTATTTTTAGAGTATACAATACTATCATAGGTAATATGGACGTGATAGTATGTAAGAACTCATGATAGAAAAGTAGATTAATATCTATGCAGAGGTCAAATGGACATGACAGATAGGAAAAACAAGTAGGTTTTAATATTCATCCAGAGGTCTTGAGAACATGATAAATAATAAATCCAATTAATCGACTGATAAGATAGAAGATTAATTTCTGTTTGCGAGTATACAATATTATCAAGGTAATATGGACGTGATAGCATGTAAGAACTCATGATAGAAAAGCAATTAGATTTGACATTTATTCAGAGGTCTTGATAACATGATAAATAACAAATCTAAATTCATATACCAACTGGTAAGATAAAAGAAAGAGATGAGTAATCAGCTTAACCAAACCTTGGTAGCTGGGAATAAGAAGACAGGTGTCATTGAAGATATACTCCATTATTGATAAAAGAATGAATGAATTAATATATCTTTCAAGAAAGAAAATATCATCCTCAAGGATCATTCTCAAATGGTTCTGATTCATCATCGGCTTGAACCATATTGACTGAGAATATTTGCCCAGATTCACAATATGAGGAACGAGACATATCGGATTCGATGAATAGAATTTCTTTCGAATCTGATGATTGCGAAGAGCTAGAAGATAATTCTTCTTGTATATCGTCATTAAACATGTGGGACGGATCATATCCCAACCCATGACGAGTCTTTTGGTAAAATGGATCACCGCATAATGGTAGTCGTCTATCCTTGCCTTGATTGAGACCTTGCATAGTCTTCAAATCATACCCCATGTTCTGGATGATCTTGATAGATTGCTGACTGTATTTGTCAATTCGGATTCTTCCTTTATCTTTATCCTTCAGATTATCTGTCTGAGTAACAGGGATATTTCTAGCCAGGCCAAACACAATTTGACGCTTGTTTTTCTTATCAGATGGGACCACGAAATAGGATTCTTCGTGACGTCTGAAGTTTACGCAAGCTTGTGATGAAGCGGCTACAGAAGCAGATAGGGAGAAGACGTCAAGAACTTTTGAGCATAAGGTCCGACATCGACATGAGGAGGAAAAGAATTCTTCTTATGATCAATGTATAAAGTTTCTTCCGGTTCTATGTTGTCTTTATATTGATGACTTTGATTATCAGAAGATAACGTCATTCTCTCAATAAACTTGACAGCCATATACTCGAACAGGAAATCTTCATTGATATCAAAAAGTACAGAATGATCAATATTTACATCATTTATAATCTGATTGCTACGCTTCGGATTAATCAACAGTGGACCATCATCCGTCTTCTGTGTAGATTTGCCAAGATTGACGATCAATGGTGATTCTGGATCATTCGTACAAGAAGTACGCCCTTTGACCTTGATCATAAAAGGTTGAACTTGGCTCTTAGCAGAAATATTTATTGATCCCTCAGATGAAGTTTGAGTTCTTCCTTTAACCTTGATTACCAAAGGTTGATCATTGACAGGTTGGGATTGGATTCGTCCCTTGACTATGATCTTCAAAGGTTGCTCCTCTGGCGGATCTTCATTAATAGACTGATCCTCAGATAATGATTGATCTTCAGCCATGTCTGATATATCTTTCACATGCTCTTGTTTATAAAGCCTTGAATCAGAGAAGTAGGCTTCGACACCCTTGAACGGATTAATATCAGCGAACTCAGTTTTCACAACTCCTTGGGAGTCCACATACTTGAAACATTGGTGAGAGTTGAAGGCACAATATTGTGCTCATGAATCCACGGTCTTCCAAGAAGAATATTGTAGGATACGTCCGAGTTGATAACATAGAAAGTTACCATAGTTCGAAGATCACCAATCTGAATCTGCAGACGAATCTTCCCCAGTGGTTTGCTCTTGCCAGAGTTAAAACCGACTATCGTAGTACTAGTGTAAGTCAGCTCACTAGTAGGAATCCTCAGGGGTCTTAGCATACTCTGAAGAATTATACTAATTGAAGACCCAGGATCAATGTAAATCCTGTCAATTTCAGTGGATCCGATATACCCAGTGTAGCACAGAGGCCTATCATGCTTGTTGTGTTTCAATAGCATATCCTCTTGTGTAAAGGTGATGTTGGGAATTGCTTCCATCACACTATGACATTGCGGACATGACACTGGTATATTATCAGGAGTCTTGAGTGGAGCCAAGCATGAATCTGCTTGAAGTAAAGCTTCACTCAAAGTCTCTCTGCTTTCTCTGGAGAGGCGAAGCAGTTCAAATATAGATAGTCTAGCCGAAGTAATGGCTAACTGAGCTAGAATGTCAAACTTGTAAGGCTTTATCAACCCCCTGATTGGAAGAATACTTCAATAGGGTATCAAAGCGTACTTGTAATGCTTGTGGTTCGTATTACGTATTTCTGGAATACGTGTACGTATTTATTCTTGTATTGCATGATTCCTTGTTTAGTTTTCTTCATGGCTTGGCTTGGTTTATTCTTGGCCGGGTTGGCTTGGTTCGGTTGGGATTATTTTGGTTCATCATGAACCATGGATAAACCTCCTACCTACCACCACCTTTGATATTTATTGCCATTTCTTCCTTCTCTCTCTTCATTACTCATCTCTTCTTCCCTATTACTTCCTTACCTACCAAGGAGAGGGAGAGAGAGAGAGGTCTAGGCAAGTGCACCTTGCCACCACTTGAGAACCACTTTTTATTTGTCTATTAGCTAGATTAGGCCATGGTGATCAACATTAGAACTTGACATTTTGTGATTTGGAGGATCCCTCATAGTCTTTGTGGTACTCTTTTCCAGATCTTGTACCAGCAAAAGTTTCTTCTTCAGACTTAGGAGAAGAAAGTACCATATTACAGGATTTAGTCTTTCTTTCCTTAGCCTTCTTCTTGTGAGGGTTGTTACGAGGAGCTTCAGAACCCAATCCAGCAGTGGAATTCTGATTTTGAATTTGTAAAGGAAGACGTATTCCTTTATCATAATTCAAACCTTCTGCTTTTTGAAAGTCATAACCCATCTTCCTCATGAGAAAGACAGATTGCTGACTATACAAGTGGATATGCAGTGAGCTTTGGACAGGGTTTCAGCACAGAAAGAGGAAAAAACCTCTGTAACTACAGGAGAATGAAGCATAGACGTCTCTGTAGTTAAGGGAGGAGAAGGATTCGGAATACGAGGAGAAATCTCTGTTGGAGCTTTTTCATAAGCAGCAAAAACTTGTTGTGCTCGGTATAAAGGAACACTATTCATAGCTAGCCACTGTTGATGAGTAAGCTTGAGCTTGGTAGGAGGAGCAAGACTTGGAGGACAGAAGTTTAGTCCTTTCAGTCTATCTTCTAGAGGAAGGCCATCCCATAGATGATCCAAGTCATCAGGATTTGGAATAACATGAGAAATTAAGTTGCAGGTTTTGACTTTTTTACCTTTTTTGGATTTTAAAGTTTTACCTTCATTTTCCAATTCAGGTACTAAGTCAGGATGCACCCACATGATTTCACCATTCTTCAATGTGAGCGGCAGCAATCCTGTATTTTCTTCCCTGGCAGGCGGGATATTCATGATCTTCATCGTCGCCTTCGGAATTGGGATAATTCCATCTGGGACTTGTTGTGGAGGAAAATCCCCGAACTGAAGAGAAACCATATTGGTCGTAACCGTATGGTCATCATTGGTTAAAGCGATAGCGCCACCATTTATCATCTCTTGGATCTTCTTTTTCAAGACATAGCAAGCACTGGTAGGATAATTAATGTATCTATGATAGATACAGTTTGGGATTGTCAGTCAGATTCACCTTATTAGGCCTTTTTGGCTCTAGAATTTGAAGTTTACCACTTTTCACCAGACATTGAAATATCCCTGGGATATCACTTTCGTCAAAAGAGTATTCTTCCTTTGGCCTGGAAGATTTCTGATTATTTGGCGTCGTTTTGTTCTTGGAAAGATTGACCATAAGTGTATCTTTTCCTTTCATATTACGATTGCCAGGATTATTACCAGGATTAATTTTTTTCTCTTTATCTTCTGAAGCGAAAATCATCCCGTGTTCACGAGCCAACCTACCATTGGTCTCGGCAGAAACTGCTGCTATGATAAACGAAGCCCAATCTGTGAATTGGAAACCTGTGAAGACAGCAATAGATGGTCGCAGATTCATCTTGCATGTATCAATCAACGCTGAATCTGGCATACCAGGAGGCATCTTTAGAGTAGCCTGTCGAAAATGTTCAATGAACGTCCGAGTATCTTCTTTCTCCTTTTGTTTAATTTCTATCAAGGAGGACATGTTCATATCCATACCTCCTTCATAGAAGCGGGAGAGAAATATTGCCTTGAATTCGTCAAAAGACGAAATAGAGTTATCGGGTAAGCAACGATACCAGTCGTAAGCTGAACCCGTCAGGCACCCGATGAACACTCGAGTGAGAAGAGCATCATTTTTCTGCAAGTGTACAGTCATAATATCAAAGTAATTGATATATTGACTGGGAGATGCTTTTCTATCGAATAAAACCATGGATTGCGGCTTGAACTTCGGTGGAAAGGGTACATCATTCCAATGAGGAGGATAAGGTGGCTTAATCCCTAACCTCTGGAGCTGATCTTTGTGCCTCAAAACTTCAAACTGTGCTTTGAGTTCACGCACTGCTTGAATGGCTTCACTGGTTTGAGGAAGCACATTTGATTGAATAGTCGTTGGATGTACCGTAACCCCCACTGGAGGTGGTACATCTTCTGGAATGATAGGATCTGGAGATGCAGAATTTTGATTAACAGCAGCTCTTGAATATTCAAAGGTATATCAGCCCCTTGACTATCTTGAGTTTGTGCTGCTACTGGTACCGGAGTTATTACTGTAGGTTGAGTAGTTTGCTGATTCAAAATTATCTGATGCATGCTTTGCACCATGTTAAGCTTGTCTTTCAATGATTGCTCCATAGCAGTGAGACGTTGTTCCGTATTAGCAGATGACGTCTCTGGTTCATCTCCAACAGCGTAGGATTCAACCTCTCTTGAAGATACAGAAGGATTTGTATAGAAGTATGAATCCACATTGTCAGTCTCGGACTCAAAAGATTGAGTACCCCCAGCTTCTGAATCAGAAGTCTACATTTGTCTTTGTCTTCTTGATCGAGTATTTTGATATACCCCTTCAAAGGAATCAAGAAGTCTGTTGAACTGTTGTTGACCTGGAGTTTGGGACATGTTCCGTCTCGGACGTCGTCCTCTGTTAGTATGAGATGCCATGTTGACTGATGCATATGACAGCTCATGTTCTTGGTCTTCAGCTTGATGTTAAAGCGAATTAAAACTCAATCGATCAAAAACTGACCGTTTTGAAGCTGAACAACAACAATTGATCACAACCTGGTGATATTCACAATGATATTTTTCTTGGGGAATATTACCGGGGATTGTCTGTTCTTACATTTTTGCATTAGCAATTCACGTAAATCAGAAGGAACAGATGGAGTATTCTTTTTTTACATTTGGGGTAAAAAATATTTAGTCCCTTGTGATAAAGAAGATTACTGGCTGTATTCGCAGAACCAAACTGTATATTTTACGCGTTTGGAGTTGTGTGCGTAAATTCTGAGATTTAGCACGAAGGACTCCATTTTCATGGCGTGTAATTTGTAAGTTTGGTACTTTGCGTAAAGAAGTATAAGAAGGTTGTTGGTGTAGGACAGAAGCTTTACCAACGACATTTCTACGCTGCACACGTTTAGGTACATTCACATTAGATGTGCCAACATCGTTATGAATTTTATCTACACTGTCAAAGACATAAGACTTACCTTTACGCGTGGAGCGTAAAAATTGATTATCTACCACGTCACAGACGGGAGATTTAGCTTTACGCGAGGAGCGTAATTTATTTGGGCCTACCACGTCACCGACGGGAGACTGATTCTTACACTCAGAAGCATAAACTTTAGAGTCTGCCCCATTTCGAATGGGAGATTCATTCTTATGTACTGAGCGTAAAATTTGGTTCTTATCCACTGAGCGCAAAACTTGGTTCTTACGCACGCAGTGGGCGTGAAACCTGATTATCTTCACCGTTACAAACGGGAGATAAATCGTCACACTTAGAGAGCGACGCCGAAGTAAGGACTGCCTCGTTATGAACGGGAGCCTCTACGATAGGAGTGGGAAGAATTCCCTTGCTATCAGAAGCAACAGAGAGATCAGCAGCTACTTTGGATTTAGGAAACCAAACTTTTCGTGCTTTGCGAGACTTTTGAACATTGGAATGGCGAGAACCACCCCCAGTTCGGAGCATTTCTTCATAGGCAGTCTGGTCGAAGTGTACAACCAGAGTTCTTGGTCGAACCGACCGAAACATCATCATATTGAGCAATCGCCTCCTCGTCAGGAGAAGGTAGTCCCCAGCAGAGTCGCCATTTTGTTTCACTTAACAAAATTGCCAAACAAAGTTGGATTTTGAAAATAAAACGAGAAAAAGTACAAGAAGTACAAATTTGATTCTGGGAAGTATTGCTATGGAAGTCTGATCTGTAAATGATCACTTTGTTCCTTGGACCATATGATGATGATGAAGATCACTGCTTGAAGTAGAACAACTTGGAAGAACTAAGTCACCAGAAAGGTATCGACGCACTTGGGCACTGATGGCGAGGCCGAATGCTTTCCTGCTTTGCTTCACTCTGTTCTGAAAGAAAAGTTGAAGAAGAATGCTCTGGAGAATCAAAATCTCAAAGTTCTGATCTCTGTATTCTCTCCTGTCTCTCTGGCTTTCTGTCCGCCCTTGTTATAAGAAAAATAAGTCTATTTATAGACTTGGGCTCTTGTGCGTAAAAACTCAGCAAAAGTTCCATCTTTACCCTAACAACTGCCACCCATGATCGAAGCCATCCTCTGCATATGTTGACGTGTGTCCCATCACTTCAGTAAGGATAGGATGCATGTACACACGTTCTTCGAAAAGAGTGGCATGAAAGCCACGTAAGCAAACCACGTTCCAAACTGGTGGAGGAGAATAGGGCGTAAAAATAGCCCAATGTACTCTGAGCGTAAAGCAGTGGATTTGGCATAAAATAGCCTTGACATAGACTTCCCGCGTAAAGTGGTTATTAAATAACCTTGAGCGTAAAAGCAGCTCAAATAGACTTTACGCACACGTCGACTGTTGAGCGTAAAGGCTCGTATAATCTTCGTGCGTAAAAGAAGCCGTAGTGTGAGCGTAAAGTAGCTCAATCCACACACTAAACGACAACATTGGTCTCTATGTAAAGACAAATCCCTTTGTGATATATGCCATCATTAATATCTTCATGTCAGAGTTTGCATTAAATACAAGATTTGACAGCTTTGTCCAGCGTAAAAGTGGCTGCTCTATCCTTGGCGTAAAATCATAGGTGTAGACCCAAGCATAAAATGATCAGCCTTCTTAGGC